>CM042071.1:34686-63482 GCA_023512825.1 Liposcelis brunnea | reverse complement strand
CGAATGAACATTTAGGATTTTTAACAGAAAAATGTTTTTGTACATTTGTTGAACATTGCAAATACGCTTATAAACTGCTGTTTGGAAAACATTTAAAAAACACTCTGCTTTACAAAGAAAAATGTGCGGCGAACATTTGCTGTACATTTGCTTTGGGCAGAATTGTTATTTATGATTACTATTGAATGAATTGTTCTTTTATTGTTCTATCTGATACTACGCTGCTTTTTTGTTGATAAGACCTTTTTTGAACTTCAAAAGTATCGGCTTGCTTTTGTTAACCATAGACATTATGTAGACGAAATATCATGTTCTTGAACGGTTGAGTCTTTGGCGTGGTTGGCAAAGAGGTCGGAATTGTTGTGGCAATGGTTCGTGTCGAAGGTTTAGGGTTCGAATCTAGGTAGTTGCAAGGATTTTTCTGAGTTGTATCTGGGGCTTATGGTATTAAGGTATATGATGTGCAAAATGGAACGACAACTACCTGTCACTATCACCCGATTGTACATGGGGGGAAAAAAATGATGAATTATAGGATCTAAATTTTTTTTAAATTATTTGGATTAATTTCATAAAATACTTCGAATTGTTTTCCTGTTACGATCAGATTTTTTAACTCATACGTAGAGTACAAGTTACAGTACATACCAATCTCATCAGCTCTGCATTCTTAATATTAATTACCTGCAGGCAAAAAGTAGGTCAGCTAATGGGGTGCCAAAATGGCTTCTTGTTAAAGGGCATCTTACAAAAACAATGAATTAAGGTACGATTGTGCATTTAACATTTTTTTCACACTTTTTACATGGAAAAAAATTTTAACACCCATCGAACACTGCCTTACATTGAAAAAAAACGAACACTCAACGAACACTTTTTTGTTTCAATCTACAGTCTCAGAACACTCAAACCGCTAATATTCGTATTCGCTGTTCTAACTCTGGAACACTGTTTAAAATAAAAGAAGTCAAGCTTTTGTTTTTGGCTTGTATTTTTTTGGGAAGTAAGAAAAATTCAGTCGGGCAGTAAATTTAATTTCATTTGGGCAGTAAATATATTCATTTGTCAGGAGAAATATTGAATGGCCAGTATTTCTGTGGTAAGTACCGGAGTGGGCAGTAAAGTAATCACTAGGTCAGTATTTAAATTTAAAGAAGGAGAGAATAATTGAAAGCGGCAGTATGGATGATTATTTTAGCATTATTATAATTTTCCTTGGCAGTAATTTTTTTTCGGCCAATATTTTAACTAAAACGGGCAGTAGAAAAAATGAAAACGGCAGTCCAAATGAAACATTACTCGCTTCCAAGAAAAAAAATTAAAATAAGATCAGGCGATTAGTAAAATCAAGTGATTTACATGATATGAAAAAGTTATTGAACTTGACGCGTACAATACATGTCTATAGCCAGATGTTATGATTCATGGTTATGTTTTTGGTCAAAATTGTATATTAATCATGTGCTGGGCCCATATGAAGAGAGCCGTGTCAAAAAAAATCGACTCTCTTGTCGATAAAAATTACAGGAATGAAATAATCGAGGATATAGATACTCTACAATTATGTCCGTCGAAAACAATTTTTGATAAAGCCATTGAATTGTTTTTTAAAAAGTGGAACCAAAAAAAACAAAAAGAATTTTTAGCTTATTTCGAATCTGAATGGGTGCAAGATCACAGTAACTGGTTCGAAGGAATAGCTCATGACGTACCATCAACAAACAATTGTTTAGAGGCTTTTAATTCTGTTATTAAAAAGGAGGAAACATTGCGAAACAAACTGCCCCTATCCAGATACTTAGAAGCGTCTAAAAGCTCTGTCGAAACTTGGTCTAAAGATTATGTCAACGGCTTGCGCATATTTCATGTTCTTAAACCCATCGAGCTAGAACAATGGACTAAGGGCTATCAATGGGCTAAAAGTGATGTAGCAGTTACTAAAACATCTTTGGAAACTCATGATCGCTATTACTGTCCCGCGGGTCAAGGAATAACTAGCATAGATGATGATGATATTGCCACTATTACCGAAATGCGGTACAACACCTTTCTGCAATATAAAAAAAGAGCCTCCAAGGTCTGGGTGATCGACTTGCCGAAGGACAAAGCCAAGTGGATGGAAGGAAAATGTACCTGCCCGATTTTTTTAAAGAAATACATGTGTAAACACGTAACTGGACTTGCTATTCGACTGAGATTCACTGTGCCTCCTCCAGCTGCCAAACAAGTCCCACTTGGAGAAAAGCGACGCCGAGGAAGACCTGATTACTGACCGAATAAAATATTTACTTACCACTCTTACTGACCAATTTCAAATTAAATACCATCCGTTTTTAGATTAAATACTGAACATTTTCAAATTATTTACTGCCGTTTTTTAAAAAAAAATACTGACGATTAAATAATTTTACTGGCCAAATTTAAATTTTTTACTGCCCATTTAATACTGCCCGAGTGAGTTTTTTCTACTTCCCAAAAAGAATATTTCTACACCCCAGAAAAATATATCCCTTTGTTTTTCCCTTTGATTTGTTTACTTTGTACGCTCGTGCAAATATAGATTAAAAACATCTTTTCGTATTTCTCGTATAGAATTATTTATCGCATCTGCTACAATAGGTGATGGGCACTCGCACATTAAGATGGAAAAACTAAGCGCTCTTAATTCACTTGAAAAACTCAAAGGGGAAGATAACTGGCAAACATGGAAGTTTGATATTCAATTGCAGTTCACACCGTCAAACAAGGGATGGGAGATTATTAAAGGAACGTTGAAGAAACCGGTACCCCTGAGCAATCCCACGGCAGCACAAAAGCTGAAGTATGAGGACGAGAAGAAAATATTCGACGATGCTGATTTAATCGTACGGCAAGTGATAGGATGCACCCTGCTACCAGAGATTAAACAATACGTTTTGACATGTCAGACGGGAAAAGAAATGTGGGAAACGTTACACAACATTTACGAGCAGAAAAACGAAAGGAGATTGGATCTACTTTATGGAAGATTATTTCATTATCAAAAGGATCCAGCGGATAACGTTGCGAGCCACATCTCAAAATTAATGAAGATCTGGCAGGATCTACAGGAAATGTTAACCCAAGACAATGTAAAACTGCCGGAATCGATGCTGCTAAGTCGGATATTAAATACGCTGCCGCCGGAATTTTTGGAATTCAAAAATGCGTGGGAATCGACAGCTAAGGATGACCGTACTCTTGAAAAGTTGACTGAAAGGTTAAGGTTGCATGAAGCTCGTCTCAAAGATCAAAACGGAAACGGTAACGGTGCAAACGGAGTAAGTAACGGAGCAAATAAAACCGCAGAATTAAGTTCAAGCAGTAGCAGTGTGGCTTTGGTAGCCCATGGGGGGAAATCGTCTTCAGGTCAAAGAAGAGGACCCAAATGCTATGGTTGCAAGAAATTTGGACATATTAAAAGTGCATGTCCGTCTCGTAAATCTTCGAAGAAGTCACACGAAGATTTCAGAAGAGGGAATCAAGGTCAAGGTCAAGCGTTTATGAGTGCATCTGAATCTCATGAAAAAGACGCATGGCTGATTGATTCGGGTGCTTCGCACCATGTAGTGACAACGAAAAATTATTATTCTGAATATTATGAATTTTCTAATCCTAAATCTCTGATTTTAGGTGATGGTCGAATCATGTTAGCGTATGGCGAAGGTGTGATTGATGTAGAGATGAGAGTTCATGGTGAATTAAAGCCAGGACACTTGAATAATGTGTGGTATGCACCTGGTAGTGGACAAAATCTCTTCTCGTCAGGTTCAGCTTTGGATCATGGTTTGACTGAGCATTCGGATAGTGAAAAATGCGAATTCAGGAATAAAGCCGGTGAGGTTGTAGCAGTTGGCCTTCGATTACCGTGTGGTTTATTCCAAATGGATATGATTTGTAAGCCTCGTCATGCATGTTGTATGCTTGTGAGTGAGAATGGTAAGAATGGTGGTAAGTCTGAACTTTTATTATGGCACCAGCGATTAGCCCATCAGAATGTTCGTTATGTGATAGAATTTCTTAAAAATAATAACATTGAGATTCCGGGCGGGTACGATTTAGAAAATTTCTGGTGTGAAGATTGTGTGTACGGAAAAATGCACAGGGTAAAGTTCGGGAAAAGGAAAGACAAACCGTCTAAGCCAGGCGATCTTATTAGTGCTGATGTATGTGGCCCTATGCCAGAAGCGTCACTAGGGGGGAACAGATATTTCGTTTTATTTAAAGACGACTTCTCCAAATTCCGTAAGGTATTTTTTCTGCAACAAAAGTCTGAAGTCAAGGATAAATTAAAACAATTCCTTACCGAGGTAAAAGTAATCGGACATGTCGTGAAAGAACTTATCACAGATGGGGGTGGTGAGTTTGACAATGGGGAAGTTAATAAAATTGTAAATGAAGCTGGTTTATATCACCGTATCGTAATGCCATATACACCTGAACAGAATGGGTTAGTTGAGAGGGAGAATCGAACTCTTGTTGAGGCTGCCACAACCAATTTAATTTCGTCAGGTTTACCGCGTAGCTTATGGGCGGA
Organism: Liposcelis brunnea; assembly: GCA_023512825.1. Lineage (NCBI taxonomy): Eukaryota > Metazoa > Arthropoda > Insecta > Psocodea > Liposcelididae > Liposcelis > Liposcelis brunnea. The sequence goes on along the minus strand of CM042071.1, from coordinate 58,927 downwards.
AGCGATCAATTTTTCAGCTTACGTGATCAATAGAGCAGGTCCCTCGTCGATCAAAGGTAAAAGTCCATATGAAATTTATTTTGGGAAAGCTCCAGCCATTTCTCATTTTAAGACATTTGGGGAAGAATGTTACGTACACATTCCAAAGCAAAAGCGGAAAAAGTTTGAGAGCAAAGCGGTCAAAGGTTATATCGTAGGATATTGTGGTGATAAGGATGGCTTTCGAATTTGGGTACCGAATTATAATGATGTTATTTTAAGCAGAGACGTTATATTTAGAAAATCATCAGCTGTTTCAAGTTCTAATTCGTCTAATTTAGATTTTGCAGGAAGTGCAGATGCTGATTCAGATATTTTTATTTTTTTATTTTTATTTATTATTAAGTCATTAACATTTTAACAAAAAAATGCATTAGACTACGTAAATTACAAAGACCCTACCATGACAGTGACAAGACTGAAAATATAATAAAAATAATAGTTATACCTCCAAACTACCAAAGCAGAAAGCATATTGCAGAAAGTGCAGTTGCCAATTCAGATATTGAAGCTAGTGCGGATTCTAATTCAGATACTGAAGGAAGTGAATTTGTAACTAGGCTAAATCTTCGCGATAGAAATCGGATAGCTACGAATCCGAAATATGATGATTACGTAATGGTAGTTAAAACTGATGTTGTCGAAGAGCCGAGCACGGTTAGGCAAGCAATGACGTCATCAAATTCGGAAAAATGGAAAACAGCTATGGCTAAGGAGATGAAGTCGTTAAAAGATAACGAGGTATATGAGCTGGTGAAACTTCCTCCTGGTAAGAAAGCACTGAGCAATCGATGGATTTTCAAAGTAAAATATCACCCGGATGGGACGATAGAGCGTTTTAAGGCTAGGCTTGTAGTTAAAGGAAATTTGCAGAAGGAATCAATAGATTACTTTGAGACTTTCAGTCCCGTAGCGCACTGGGAAACGGTTAGGGTTGTGTTGAGTGTTGCTGCAAACGAGGGAATGCTTCTAACACAATTCGATGTTAAAACTGCCTTTCTCTATGGATATTTAAGCGAGGATCTCTATATGAAGCAGCCAGAAGGCTTTGATGATGGCTCGGGGAGAGTTTGCAAGCTCTTAAGGAGTTTATACGGGCTGAAGCAGGCTCCGCGATGTTGGCATGAACGCTTTAGAAAATTTCTTTATCATGTAGGTTTACAACAAAGGGGCCGTCCATAAATTACGTAAGCATTTTTTTTGCTTTTTTTTGACCCCCTCCCCCCCCCCCCCAGGTAAGCAATACTTAGCTTATGGGTAAGATAGCAAATTTCGACCCCCTCCCCCCCCCTAAAAGTGCTTACGTAATTTATGCACGGCCCCAAAGTGATGCGGACCCTTGTTTGTTCTTTAAAAAAGGATAAGTCCTTATTATTGGCTTTGTACGTCGATGATGGTCTTATTGCTATGAAAAATCAAGCTGTGGCAGATGAATTTTTAAATTCTCTGAAAGAATCTTTTGAGGTTAGGACAGGACCAGCAAAATGTTTCTTAGGTTTAGAAATAGTACGGTCTGACGACGGTTCGATTTTCATTCATCAGCAGGCATATATAAAGAAGGTGTTAAAATTATTTAATATGTCCGATTGTAACCCGGTCTCAACGCCGGTTGAAAAAGGCCAAATGTTCGTTAAAGATGCAAGGAAAGATATATCAAAGGAAGGTGTGCCATATCGAAAAGTCATTAGTTGTCTTTTGTATATTTCTCTTGTCTCGAGGCCGGACATTGCCTTTGTAACGAATTATTTGTCTCAGTCAGTAGAAAATCCTTCTCAGATTCATTGGGATATAGCGAAAAGGGTATTGAAGTACTTAAAGTCAACTATTAATTATGGTATTTTGTATAAACGAAATATGTTAAATGGTATTTTAGAATCATATAGCGATTCGGATTTCGCCAATAATCCTGAAACGAGAAAGTCTATTTCTGGGATCCTATTTAAATATAGCGATGGCGCCGTAGCTTGGAAAAGTAAAGGACAACGTTTTATTGCGACGTCTACGGCAGAAGCCGAATGCCATGCGGCTTATGAAGCTGCACGAGAAATTGTTTGGTTGAAGAGGATTTATAATGAAATCACTAATCTTAAGTCAGTTCCAGCACTAAGAATAGATAACGAAACTGCTATTGGGATAATCAAGAACGAAGCCTTTCACGCAAGGACGAAACATATTGATGTGTGGGTGAAGTACATTCGGGCCAAATACTGCGAAAAGGAAATCACTTTGGAGAAAGTGGAATCAAAGAATAATCTTGCAGATTTGTTCACGAAGCCTATAAGCAGAGATCAATTTCAATTTCTCAGAGGAAGATTAGGAATCGTGGACAACAACCTTTTAATCAAAAATGATAAATACTTGATTAAGAGGGAGTGAAGAAATAATCAAGCATTTAGAGAGAGTGTTAAAGCTAATATTCGTATTCGCTGTTCTAGAACTCTGGAACACTGTTTAAAATAAAAGAAGTCAAGCTTTTGTTTTTCCCTTTGATTTGTTTACTTTGTACGCTCGTGCAAATATAGATTAAAAACATCTTTTCGTATTTCTCGTATAGAATTATTTATCGCATCTGCTACAATAAGCTTTTTTTTAAAATTGTATATGAAAGAATATTTGTACATCTGTACATCTGTAAAAGAACATTTGTTACAGGGCCGGACTGGCCCATCGGAATACCAATAATCAAAATGAGTAAAGCTTGTTACCAAAAATTCCCCCCCCCCCCCCCCTAATTTTTCATAGAAAATTTTTTTCGCACAAATAATAATGGTGCAAGATATCAATGGAGGGCTTATTGGAAGGCTTAATGTGAAACCCTTCCTCCAAAAAGAGGATTATTATCTTGCACTGCAAACGAAAGTGCCAAAAGTTTGTAGAGAGAACTCGTGCACCGCCTTATGGATTAAATTTGGAGATTGTTTTCTCCCTTGGAATCCTACTGTTCTATTCTGTTTCCAAAGTCACCGTCTTTGAACATCCTTTCCGCTTTTACGACAATATTTTTTGTTGGGCTATAGTAGAACGCGAACGATTACGTAAAACATGTGTTAACAGTTAATGTTAATTTTCTTACATTATATTTCCTTTTTCCAGGGAGTATGAAAAAAAAAAAAAATATTGGTTGAAAGTGATTCTCAACTCAAACAAAAACGGCCCTTTTTAGGGCCTCATAAAAAATTTTTCATTGATTATTCATAAAAATAAAAAACGGAGCAGTCACTGACAACGGCAATGTCCGTTTATTTCATAATTATAACCGAAGAGCGGGATAGGGATGACTGGGGACTGCTGTTACATTAGGTAGCAACAGTCCCACCGTAAGAACAGTCACGCTATGACAACGATCTCGCTTTAATAATACAGTTAACAGTTCCAACCGATTCCGTTTAATAGAATCACATATTCGTCTTTTATGTATACAGTTTTCATAAAAATTAAAAAATTAAAGAAACCAAAGTTCGGTTAGGGAAAAAATTCATGTGTAACATGTTACGTAACATGTTACTTAGGGAAATAATTCATGTGTAACATGTTACGTAACATGTTACATTTGGTATATGTCACAGGGAAACATGTTACGTAACATGTTCCGATGTAACATGTTTCGGAACATGTTACGTAACATGTTACCTTGTGAAATATGCCTCGTAACATGTTAAATCATGTTACAAGCTTTGCAAATCATGTTACAGCCCTTTAACACCATGTTACAGCCCTTCAACATCATGTTACGGCCCTCCAACATCATGTTATGGCCCTCCAACATCATGTTACGACCCTTTTAGATAATGTTACGCTTGTGAACAAAATGTTACAAGCTTTCTAAAACATATTGTGACCATGCCATGCTTTACAGGGCTTGTAACATGCTTTAGAAAGCTTGTAACATTTTGTTCACAAGCGTAACATTATCTAAAAGGGTCGTATGTAACATGATGTTGGAGGGCCGTAACATGATGTTGGAGGGCCGTAACATGATGTTGGAGGGCCGTAACATGATGTTGAAGGGCTGTAACATGGTGTTAAAGGGCTGTAACATGGTGTTAAAGGGCTGTAACATGATTTGCAAAGCTTGTAACATGATTTAACATGTTACGAGGCATATTTCACAAGGTAACATGTTACGTAACATGTTCCGAAACATGTTACATCGGAACATGTTACGTAACATGTTTCCCTGTGAAATATACCAAATGTAACATGTTACGCAACATGTTACACATGAATTTCCTCCCTTATCGTTCTTCGACTGTCCACATTCAGAGATACAGAACCTATGACCAGTTCATGCACCCCTAAAAGTATCCAAAAACCTAACTGCCCTAATGGCACTTTATGAAGTCGGAGATCAAGCAGTAATGAAATTTATCATCCCCTTCATCTAACGATATTACAACACGCCTATTTCCTAAATATAATGCTCATCAAATACCACCTAGTGTATATCGGGGTCTTCTTAGGATTCGTGACCCTCCACCATTTTGTTATCCTACGTCACAATGTTATCAGGACATTATCTGCAGGGATATCGCACTCGCCTAAATATTGGCAGTTAGACCACACTATGATCATCCACAATGTAAAATGTATTCAAGTTTTAAATTCAAGATGCCACTAGTTTTTTGATTGGATCAAACTAGAAACCGCGTCCCTCTAAATTGTTTTTATGTCTCAAGACAAAACGCTTGGATTCACTTTCCAAAGGATTATATGGTTTGATAAATAAATTAAGACTCCCCACCCGAGAAAAAGTGGGTCTATAGAAATAAAATCAGTTGCAATAGGTATAGAATATTTATAGGATTAAATACATTCAGACAATTCAACGAAGTTTTTCTAAAATTTCATGGGAAAAAATAGAGAGTGATGGAATGATTCGATTTTTTTATTTGTCTTTATAAAAATGCCTAGGTTTTTTGTAGAAAATCCAACTGATTTTATTTCTACAAAGATTCTACAGCTTTTGTATAGAATTTTATCTGTTTTTAAAAAGTTTTTATAAACCCACTTTTTCTCGGGCAGTCACACGAAATCGGTATTTTTACATATTAGGCATTTTTTGGATAGAAATTTGTATTTTTATTTCTGAAAATATACTTTTCGGCGGTTTTTCCCTAATAATTATATATGAGGAATTTCTATAAAAATATTTGTTTGTATTTGAAAAATATTTTTCTGCAAGAGTCTGTATTCTCATACCTAAAAATATGTCCCGTTTATCACGACACTCATGAAAGGATATTTAAATACTCTTTCATATGAAAAAATACCGATTTCGTGTGACTGGGAAATGTTAACCCTAACTTAATGTATATTCACCCCCCTTTTTCGGTTACAAATATCGATTACAAATATTGTCCTTATTCCCTAATGATTCTTAATGTCCACTAAAAACATTTTGTGTGGCGCGCGCACTTTTTGTGGCAGTTACTTTTAACAATTCCTCTGTACTTTAATGTCACTGATGTTATTTTATTAAAAACACTATTGATGATAATTATCCTTGATACATTGGAGTCAATTTAAACTCGTCGATCATCTTCGGTTAAGGTGATAAACGAAGATTTCTGGTCTTCGTCGGGTAAAGTAATTAATGAAGATTTCTGGTCTTCATTGGATAATGGAACAACTATAATGAATAAACGAATATTTCTGGTATTCGTTTGGTTAAGATGAATAAACGAATAATTCTGGTATTCGTTTGGTTAAGATTAGGATTTAGGAGATTTAACCAACTTATTCCCGTCCAAAGGAATAAGTGAATATTCTTCCGAATCTCTTTCTTTATATATGTTTTTCTGCATTCTTTTGTTGTAATTTCCAATTGAAATGTGCAATTTGTCCTTTTTCCAATTGTGAAATTTCCATCTTAATATGCGTCTTTGATTTTCCAAGATCTCCAAATTTGTCGGTTTTATTGTATTTAACCATGTTGCACTTGTATTTGACCTATTGTAACTCGGTGGTTCCATGTGTGCAATTTCCTTTTCCATATTTGTTGTTGAATGTCGATAGCCTTCTTAGCTTGTCACCTTTCCACACTTTTTTAAATCTGCTCATTTCAATTTTCTGCCACATTTTTTAACTATTGACACTAATAGCTTAAAACACTGCTTGCTATATTTCAAATTGCAATAAACGCAATAAACGCGAAATTCCTTCGTGGTGATAACCATAAAAAAAAACTCATAAACATTACGCACTTTCAAACGGACGATATTCCAGCCCGCTATACTCGTTTGTATACTCATATGCCTAATCAGTATCTGGTAGGCTTAACCTCAGATTGCATTTGCATAACCTGAGTTTTGTAGGCTTAAAATTGGGTGAATTATATCAACCTTTTTCTTCTTTCATGCAATTTATGCAAAATGACCAATTCTGTATTAAGTTATGAGGACAGGAGAAGTAAAGAATTCAACGGTTGAGTGTAGACTAAACGATATATATTGTGAGAAGTATAAACCGAGAATTATAATATAAACAAATCTCCATCTTGATACAGATAAATGATTCATCCCTTAGGAATTCCTTCAATAATCTTAATATACTTCTTATACTATACCGAGATATTTCCAGTGCATCTCAACATTCTGAAGGGTGAATTTTCGTTTGGTTCGACTTTTTAAACTTACTTTTAAATAACTAAAAGCCATTTTCAATAATTTTCCGGAATTATCTTTCTGTTTTCTACTTCATGCCCACAACATGAATCCTTCGTTTTCGTTTTTACATATATTCTTCCTGCGAGAATTTTTTATTTTACTGGCTTCAAATGTTGCAGGGTTGTTTCCAATACCTGATAGAGTCCAATATTTAGGAAAGGGTTTCCGTTTATGAACAGTTTGCTTTGATTTCTTTGTTAAATGGCCTCCATTTTAAAATTATGCCATTCCACCCGTACAAAAAAATATATCTGGGTTGAGTGATTTAACTCATATTATTTTCCAATGTCAATAATTATTGTGTTAAAATCTTTGAATTTCATGATTTTGGAGAAATATTTGACTGTCTAGGTAATGTTCTACTTTACTGTTAGGAAGTGTGGATGGTATTATAAAAATTATTTTGTGAACAATGCAGCTCTGTAAATTATTGCGCTATCTTTCATATTATTCGTATGTAATTATCCATGAAAAATTTTTTAAAGCGGATTACTACTGAATTTAAAATAATTAGAAAAATGATTTTGAAGCTGTGAGAGATTTGAAAGAAAATTTCTCCAAAATCATGAAATTCGAAAATATTAACACAATAATTACTGACATTGGAAAATAATATGACTTACATCAGTCAACCTACAAATATTTTTTTATATTTTATTATAATTTTTCGAAAGTAATCTTCGAAATACTACCTAATATACTACGCAAAAGTCATATGGACAGTTACTTTCGTTTTTTTTTAATTTTCCGGCAGTTATTTTTCATACGGGCATTCATATGAAAGTAGGTTTTCTCTTTTGCCTTTTTTTTTATTTTGAATCCTTTTCTTCCTAAATTTTTTGGACTAGCTTGGCCCTGAAGTCCTTATAAGGACTTGTGAATGAATTCAGGGAAAATATTTAGTCACTACTGCCAAGCTCGAAGCAATCAGATGAAAAATCGTCAAAATGCCTAAGTACATTTAGCCAATCTAAGGTCCAGAAACTGGTATATATCTTATACTTGGTTTTAAGTACTGCTACTTGTCCAGCTCAGGTATATATATTTTTCTTTTATCAATCGAGGTGACATTTTTAAACAAGAAAAACACAGCAAATAACTTTTTTTTAACAGGGTGTGGGCAGAATCTATTATACTGTTTTAATTGCTTTCGGCTATGAAGAGGATAAATAAATGTTGAGGTCAAATTTCAACAGAAATTTTTTTGTTTTCTGATTTTTTTTCAATCGTGGCCATTATCGGAAGAAAGCGAAATACTGTATTGTTTAAATTGTTCAACTTGCAAGCTGTATATAAGGAAGCTTCCATTAAATGATGAAAATGAAAACAGTTTAAAAAATTTATTATGGATTCTAAAAAGAAGGTAAGATTTAAATAGCTGTCATCTTTTCTTTTCCAAAATTCAAAATTTAAAAACAAAGGAAAAATCATGTACTTTTTCCCCCAAATATTTTGTTTTATTGAGCCAGAAATTTGTTTCCATATCTCTGGGTTTAAGCGTGACTGTTTACCGATGTGAATTTAAGATTTCAATTAGACGAAAATGAAAGATGGTGCTTATTTTTAATTGAGCTTTTTATTAAGACCTTCAGTAATAACTAGTTTCTCTGTAATGTAACGATTATAATTTAAAGCTTCGGGGCATACAAATTTGCATTGGGTGTTATGAATTCTATATGATGCATTATACAGTAAATGAAGTAAAGCACAACTTGTTGCATAAGTAGCATAACAAAGAATTAACAGTTTAGAAATTTCCTACAATCCAAACTTTATTTGGGGACATTTTTAGAAGGATCTGTTGACTAAATTCAAAATATTTTTTTTTTCTAGGAGAAAAGAAAACGTAGTAATCGCAGGTATTACTTGAAGAGAAGCAAAATTAATAACGAGCAAAGTGAAAAAAACGAACAATCAGAAAATCTTGACGTAGCGGCATGTGTCATGCCAGAAAGTGAATACTACAAGCTGCGGGCATCAGAAGAAATAGAAAAAGAAATGAGGAGTAGCGTGAACAGAGACGATTGTTTCAATAAAGTGGAAAATCATGCCGAGGTTTTTGATACAGAGCAACACAGCCAGGCTACTTCAGAAGAAATCTTTTCTAATACACCAGTGAATTATGCCCAGGTTTTTGATGCAGAACAATGCAGTCAGACTGCCTATGAATCCAATGAAGATATGCCTGAAGGATATTTCAAAATTCGCACGGACAAAAAGTTGGAAAAGGAGTTAGCTGAATGGACCAACAGATGTTTTGTCCCTATGTCTCACGTCAACCATTTACTGAAAGTTTTAAAGTACTGGCATAAAGATTTGCCTGCGGATGTAAGAACGCTGTTGAGAAGAAATCGCAAGAATCTTTCTCATAATTTTCTTTTCATCAATATCGAAGGGGGAGAGATGTTTTACAAAGGTATAGAAAATAATATAGGGGAGCAAATCGAAATAGGCAATTTAAAATTAAAAGAAGACATAGATATAGTAATTGATATAGGGATCGATGGGGTTCCTTTATTTAAAAACTCTGGGACATCGTTTTGGCCTATTTTAGGCTGCGTGAAAGGCAGCTCTGTACCCTTCATTATTGCTGTCTATTGTGGGGCAAAGAAGCCAGACACCGATAAATATTTGGATCTTTTTGTAGAAGTAAATGATCTCAAGTTGAAAGTTTTAAAATTTAACGGCATATCTGTGCGTGTTTCGGTGGATATAGTATATGTCATGGACGCTGTTGCTAGGGCAGACATTAAATGCATAAAAGGGCATAATTCCCGGAATGGGTGCGAAAAATGCTTTGGGACAGGTGAATATTACAAGAAAAGGATACCTTTTACGATGATACTGCCTTATTAAGAACCGACCAAAACTTTTTGGATAAAACCCAAAAGGGACATCATAGCAATGGAACATCACCTTTGACGAAATGTGGAACGAGGATGATCTCCGATATCCCATTGGATTATATGCATCTTGTACTTCTGGGAGTGGTCAAAAGAATTCTTTCTTTTTTTACTCGAATATCTCAATCCTTCAAAAATCAGCAGAAGAGATAAAGCGATGATATCGAAGAGATTAAACTTCGTAAATATTACCCTGTCGAATTTAACAGAAAGATAAGATCCCTGGAAGACTACAAGCGCTATAAGGCCACCGAATTACGATCTTTGTTACTGTACACGGGATTGGTCGCTTTTAAATCGGTATTGAAAAAAAAGTATATCGTCATTTTTTAAAATTGGCTGTGACTATTTACATATTAGTCAGCGAAAAATATTTAGTAACAAAAAATGAAGACGCAAATCAATATCTGAGACAATTTGTAAGAGATAGCTCTACCTTGTACGGTAAAGAATTTATAGTCTACAACGTACATTCCTTAATCCATTTGGCGGCGGAAGTTATGAAGCACGGATCTTTAGAAAAATTCAGCGCATTCAAATTCGAAAACTGTTTGAGGTTGATCAAAGCTTGCATTAAATCTCCGTATAAGCCGCTTCAACAGATTTTTAATCGAGAAAGAAATCAATTTTCCAGGAGAAAGGAGCTTCAAAACAACGACATTCCAAGATTTTTTTGGCCAAACAGTGGACCAGATCTAGGAATGAGTGGAAACCAATTTAAAAAAATGATTTACAAAAACTTTACTATAACAGCAAATGTTTTAAAGGATTGTTGTATCAAAACTAAGGAAGGCTTTGCTTTGGCAAAAAATATTATTGAAGCAATAGAAGAAATTTCCTTGATTGTCTCTTTCTTCAAAACCACGAAAAATTATTTTAAAAATCCCTGCAAGTCGGAAGAAATAGGAATAGCTGTAGTGAGCGACTTACCTTTACAACTTGAGAAAGTAACATTAAACGATGTCGTCGGAAAGTGTTTTATCATGCCAAGACATTTAGGAAAATATGTTGCGATTCCTTTAGTCCACAGCCTTCGATAATTATTTATAGCAAAGCAGAATAATTTTTTTTAATTCGATTATGGTAAGCATTAATACTTTTCTGTATGAATGCAAATTGTAAATTGTATTTTAATCTTAATTTTTTTTCCAGATAAGAAAATGTACAATTTCATGGCCCTTATTCAAAACGGGATAAAATAATTATGAAAAACTTCAGTGCAAAGCATATGGGCGGAGAGTCGGTGATTCCCGTTTGAGAAAATTCTATTGTTATTTTTTTTAATCCGCATGGAAGTTTGAGAAAATAATTTTTTAATCCCTATGGACGTTTGAGAAAAGGTTTAATTTCGTAAAAATAGTGATTTAACAAAACAACCAAACGTAAATTAATAAATAAGATAAATTTAAAGAAGCGAATTGTCAATGTTTAAACTTGCATCACACAATTGAATACAAAGTAACATTTTCGCGGCCGCAGGACGTTTGAGAAAAAGGTCGCTTAATCCGTATGGATTACCCCGGCGGCGGTTTGGCTGGCAAAATTCGAATTTGGCTGCAATCGGCCCAACTTTGGGTCAAATGTAAAAAATTTCGAATTGTTTTGTCGGAGGTGTTATTTGCAATCAAAACATGTTCAATAATGCTCAGATATGGTCTATCCGCTATTTGGCCATCTTTAGGGCAAAATCATGACTTGCGAACGGCTCCTACGATTTTTGTTAAATTTTGCACAGCCTCACTAGAGGTCGTGACAATAAACTCCCCGGCGGCGGTTTGGCTGGCAAAATTCGAATTTGGCCGCAATCGGCCCAACTTTGGCCTAAATGCAAAAAATTTCGAATTTTTTGATCGAAGGTGTTATTTGGGATCAAAATATGTTCAATAATGCTCAGATATGGCCCATCCGCTATTTTGGCCATTTTTGGGGCAAAATCATGACTTGCGAATGGACTGACGGATTTCGGTCTGATTTGGTTCAGAGACTTCTGGGGCAGCTCTAAAAAAGGTATCCATGAAAAAATTTTCATAGGCGGCCCCCGAAAATCCGTTTTTGGCCATTTTCGGGCTAAACCATTATTTTGAAATCGCTCAACGGATTCCTCAAATTCGGTGAAATCTTTTGTCAAGTGACGGGAAAAAAATGTAAGCAGCCGTTTTCGGCCAAAAAAGCGGCTCTTTTGACGCACCAAACACGGTTACCGCAACGAGCGAGAAAGTTTGTACAGGGTGCGTGCGCCCTTACCATCTATCCACCATTACTGTGCAATTCCTCCACTGTGCATATACCCGGACTGAGGGCCCCCTAGTTTAGGTTTGTTTGCCCGATCTGAGACAGCTTTTCCCGGAAAACCAGCGCATTTAAGGTGGAAAGTTTTTTTACATTTTGTGCATGACACTCCGTCAGCTGTAGTCGAAATCACAGGATCAGCGCAATCCGCTGAAGCGCATAAGGTCGGCATTTTAAGCTTTACACGAACTTACGCGAACTTTCACTTTTCGGTTGAGAATAAAAGCTTGCTTTGCTTTGTAAATTTTCTTTTTTTTTTCTCGTATGAAAACTACTCTAATGTAACAAAACACGTGAGGAAACAAAACAACGCGGATATATCGTGCGAATTAAAAACGCATGCTCGCGCGTTGAAGGTTCGACTGAGACGACTGAGACTGATGAATAAGTCGTTATGCTTAAGGGACTAACAAAAATGCAATAACTCAGGTTTTTCTTTCTCGTGACGTCAGTCATTTTTCATTTCTTATCTCTCATTTCTCATTTCTTATCTCTCATTTCTCAATTTCAGTCATTTCTCATTTCTATATTATTTTTATTCTTTTGTGTTATTCTAATTATTATTGTTCTTTGTGTAAAATGGATGCCGAGAGTCCTTCAATGGATGAAAAGGTAAATAAAAAAGTCCTTAAATTAGCATGTGTATTGCACAATGGACAATAGATTGTCATTTTAAAAAAAAACCATACCATGGGTGTGTAGGGATGTTAAGTATTTATTTACGCTCAAAGAAAATGTACCATGGTATCATTATTTTATCATCATCATCATCATCATCAAAATCATTATTTATAACAGATTATAATCTTTGAATATAGATTTATGAATATAGATTTGAATATACTGTAGATTTATACAGAAAGCCAGTATAATAGTAAATATGCGATACGCCTGAAAGGATGCAGCCGCTATGGAGCGCTGCGATTAGGGATGTTAACCGATTAATCGGAAGTCGATTAATCGATGTTTTTTGCGCCGATTAATCGATTATTTTCCCGATTATTTTTTTCCCGATTAATCGATGCATCGATTGTTTTTTTCTTACTTATATCTAGCTATTTAAATGGATAGAAAAAGTGGCAAAACTTGCGAAAAAAACTAGTTTAATTGTCTAATTTTAAAATTTTACGAACCTAAAAACAAATCAGAACTCCTCGGCCGCGTTGGAGTTTGAAAAATATGAAAAACTTATAAATTATGTCAAACAAATATGAAAATTTATAGTATTCATCCGATTAATCGATTGTTTTTTTTGTCGATTAATCAGCAAACCGATTAATTTTTAGGCGATTAGTCGATTAATCGACAATCGGCGATTATGTTGAGGCGTTAACATCCCTAGCTGCGATCGAAAGGATGCACTCAATAGATGGCATTAGTTGTTCAAAGTATTTTCTGATGCACACAAAAGATGGCATTGCAATCCCAGGATTCAGTTTCAAAATGTAATATATCCATATAAATCATTTTTTTTGTTTTTTAGCGTAATTTTGGAATTTTTAGACGTTATAAAAAAGAATATGATAGGGAATTTTAAACTGTGATATTGAAATAAAATAATTGTTGGGTTTCTGATTTAAAAATATCTTATTTTCCATAATTAATTTCCGTGATATATTTTTTATTTGTTTTACAAGATAACATAAGACAAAAGACCTTCAATTGTTTTTGTTCAATATTATTCCGGAACAGGAACAAGGAGGGATTCCCGACATCCTCCGACCTCAAAAAAAACTTCGGTTTTGGTCTGGGGTTTTACAATAATAACGATACTAAATATCACAAATACAATATACAATATTAAAAGTATTAACAGTAATAGCCACTTCGGCTTGCACAAAAAACAATCAACCGGAGTAGTGATGTCATCAATCCGTCTTAATCTCTAATGGGAATAGACTTTGAATAGCTCTCGTAAAAATTTTTCCTTCGCTTTCTACCTTAGCAACCCTGATCTTACCGTCTTTTCCTTTAATTGTTTCCATGATCTTCGCTACCGGCCATTTAATTCTTTTCTCTTTATTTTCAATTAAGACGTACTCACCCGTTCTGATCTGATTCCCCTTCCCTATTTTCTTATGTGAAACCAGAAGGTTGAGGTACTCTTTCTGAAACCTGTCTCTTAGATTTTCCCGAATCCTTTGGCTTACCTTGACTCTTTTGACCAAACTTTTCCGATCTATCTCATCCAAATCCTCGACTTTATAGTTGACGTTGATATTGTTGAGGAACATTTCCGGTGTTAAAGGAACTACTGCTTCTTCTTCATCTAAATAAGTTAACGGTCTTTGATTGATTACACCCTCTAATTCTATTATTAATGTGTTAAGTTGTTCAAAATTCAATTGTGCTTTCCCTAAATTTTTCTTCAGTAAACCTTTCACCAAGCCTATTAACCGTTCATAAAATCCCCCCCACCAAGGAGCCGCCGGAGGGTTGAGTTTCCAAGTTATTTTCTTTAAACCAGTTTCTTTTTTGATTTTCTCCCAGTCTAAGTTTCGATCTAATAAGTTTTTTGCTCCCACGAAATTAGTTCCGTTGTCACACAAGACGTTACTCATTCTTCCTCTTCTAGCTATGAACCTTCTGACGCCCATAAGAAAAGTTTCTGTTGATAACCCACTTACGATTTCCAAGTGTATTGCTCTGTACACCGCGCAGACAAAAATCAGAATCCACACCTTTCTGCTTGTTTGCTGTTCTATGACGTACAGGGGTCCTGCGAGATCGACTCCGCAGTTTTCAAAAACAAAATCAGCTCTCAATCTTTCTATTAGCAGCGGCGCTGGTTCTGCTTTAGGTCTTGTTGCGAAATAACGTTTGCACCTGAAACATTCTTTAATAGCTCTTTTTACGTTTTTCCTACATTTAATTATCCAGTAGTTTTTCCTTAAAATGGTCATCGTTGTCAGGATTCCTGGGTGTTTGTTTTCTCGATGAACTTCCAAAATTAATTTCCTGACTAGATCGTGGTCGTTCGGTAACAGCACTGGATATATGAATTCTTCTGATTCATCCGTCATCATTGTGAGTTTCGATTTCACTCTCAACAGACCCTTTTCGTCCTTTACTATTTCCAAATTCTTAAATTTCTTTTCTTCGTTAAACGCTTCTTTTTGGATTATCCTTAATAACGTCGATTCTCCTTTCTTTAATTCTTCATCTGTAAGATCTTCTTCTGTTCTCGCGTTTTTTCCTTTAAGGCTAAAAAAACCGATGTGTCCATGAAATAATCCTCTTTGCTTCTTCGACTGACGCACAGTCATGCACTTCTTCCATCGTTCTCTTGCTTATATATCTACATTGATGTGATCCGTTACTTTTCTTTTCTCTTCTTCCAAAGCTTCTATCGGTGTTTCTATGATTTTTTCCTCTTTCGGCCACGAGTCCATATCTTTCTTCAACCATTCTGGACCCTCCCACCATTTTCCTTCCAGTAATTGTGTGCCGTTGCATCCTCTAGAAATCAAATCTGCAGGATTCATTTTTCCCGGAATGTGTCTCCAAGCTTCTCGCGGGGTAGTTGCTGTTATCTCTTTTACTCTGTTCTCTACGAACCTTTTCCATTCTCTGTCTTCTCTCAACCAACTTAATGTCACCATTGAATCCGACCAGAAGTGCGCTTTTATTTTGCTCAATTTTCCGTTTTCGTTGATCGTTCTATATAATCTGGCTCCTAATAACGCTGCTAATAATTCAATACGTGGGATTGTTACTCTTTTGGTCGGAGTAATCCTTGCTTTTGCTAGCAACAATTGCAGCTTGACTTGCTTCTCTTCGTTTTCGGTTCTAACAAAAATGCAAGCTGCATACGCTGCTTTGCTGCCATCAACGAATACATGTATGCTGCTTTTCTCTTCTATGCATTTATCTATCAAGCATGTTCTGTCTATTTCGCATTCGCCTAATTTGTCTAAATGTGAATACCAATTTAAGAATTCCTTTTTTAATTCAGGCGGTAATTGAGTATCCCAATCTAATTTTATCTTCCACGTTTCTTGTAATATCTTCTTCGGCAGTATCGTGGCTGGACTAGTAAAACCGATTGGATCGAATATTGCCTGTGCTATCGATAATATGGTTCTTTTCGTTAATTTCTTTGTTTCTAAATCCTCTATTTTCGCTTTGGCTTTTTCAAAGTATCCTTCTTGCTATCCCAGTATAATCCTAAAACAGAAATCGTTTTTTCTTGGCAGCACTCCCCACTTTCCTCGTGTTCCTCTTGCAGATCATTGTGTTTCCAACATCGTAGGTCGAATTTTCCTTTTTCCATTTATTTATTTTATTTATTTATTTATTTATTTTATTTTATTAATGCCAATTGAACACTATTTGTGTTATATGACACGTTACAAAATTACCCTAAAAATTAATTACGTTACAAAATTACAAGATTAATTTTCAGCTAAGTTCACAAATCGTGACATGACTATAATGTTTTGAAGTGGGAGACAATTTCTTCGATATCATAAGGGGCAAGATCTATGAGGGTAGCTTTTAGAGTCTTTTTAAAAGTTTTAAAATCAAGTTCAACAATATTTTTCGGTAAAAGGTTGTAATAAGATATGCCACAGTGTTTAACATCATTAGATAGAATAAATGTTGCTTTAGACGAGTTGTCAGATTTCAATAGATGACCGAACCGTGTATGATACGATTGACTCCGCCCTACAGTGCAGATTGATTGATTTTCCATGATTGATTTTGCTTCTTTCATAAATTTATCCAAATCTTCTACGCTGTCCACACTCGTTAACGGAGTTGTCCACGTAGAATGAACGCTTTAACTTGTCCACTGTTGTCTGCAGCTCCGGAAATTCCTTTTCTATGTTTTCGATATGAAGATTGATGGTGGCGCTCAGTAGAAACGGTGAACATGAAACTCCAAACACTACCCTGCAATGTTGATAACATATAATATTATTTCTGTTTTCGTCCCACCATAAAAATTTGATATATTTACGATCTTCTGGGTTGATACTAAATCATAAGAAACGGTAGTTTCTTATGACCTAGTTGATAGAAATCATAAAATTACAAAATGCCCTCTCCCACAAACTAAACATTTAACGTGCGTTCTGCAATTATTAGCAGAATGATTTGGTTTTAAACATTTGTAACACGCTCTCTTTTCCTTAACAATATCTCTCCTCTCTTCAACTGATTTTCTCTGTGCAGCGATACAATCTTGACTGCTGTGATTTGCGTTACTACAAAAAATACATGTTGCGTTGTACTGACCTGTTTTCTTTGAATCAAATTGTCTTTGCCTTTTCTCTGAGCTCCTATTTAATAAATCCTGCCCTGTTTCAATTTCAATTCCAATTCCATGTTGTTCCTGATTTATGTGCGCTATTTTTACCTTCATCTCCATTTGAACTTCTAACCGTATGAATTCTAGCAACTCTTCGAGCGTTTTCTTGTTGTTGACTGCGTTGCTCTGCGGATCTGTCGTGCCCTGTGAACTTAAAAATATCTTTCGGTTGCTTTTGACCCTTTCCCACTCTCTCAATAAACTTTCTGGAATTGATGACTCCACCAACGGTAAAATAATCGATACATAATTGTCAGATGTTAACCCCAGACTATCCAAATTATTTATGTTCGCGCTTAAACTATCATATAAATTGCTTATAACTAACCTACCGCTATTGCTGTCTAATTTACCGCTAGCTTTTTGAATAATTAACTGGATCAAATCTCTAATGTAGTATTCAATTAACATCTCGTCCTTGGCGAACCGTTCCTTCAACGCTTTCACTGCTTTGTCATAATTCTTTCCCGACGGAGGGTAGCTTTCGACGAGTTGTCTTGCCTTGCTTGTAGTGGCTTGCAATAAATACATAAACTTGTCTTCCTTTGCCATATTCGCGTCCTGGTCGACCTTTTGAAACTGTCCCCAAAATTGGATCCATTTCTGGATCTGGCATCGAATTTTAACCATTCTATTTTCGGAAGCTTCAAGTTTTTCCGTGTTTCAGACGCGCTGTGGATCGATTCTGCGTCGCTTTCGACGGCATTTGCGTTCGTGTTCGAAGGGTTAGCCCTCTTAGCCAACTTTACGCACAGCTCCCGAAACTTTTCCACTTCCCTAAACTCTTTCGTTAACGCTTCCTGATTTACATTTTCAGTATCCATAGATTCTTTTACCTTCTCATCCAGTCCAAACAATCGCTGCACTTTGTCCTCTAACACATCGCTATCAATATCTTCGTTGTTCATACTTTCAATCTTGTAGTATGTATAATGTTATGATTTGAGGTAGGCTCGGGTTTAGGCCGGGCCTACCGAAAGTAGGTTAAGCTATTTATATATAAGGATGAACGTTAATATATTATTGGAGAGATCATTGTTAGTATCATGAACACAGCCTTCTTATTTAATACCACTCTTTGCATGGCGACCGTGACGAAGAAATTTTTCGTATTTTTGGAAGTTAATTCAAAAAGTTTTATTTCTCGGCATATAGTTAAATTAAAGAGTTATTATCGGATGTTAATTATTATCGGAAAGTACGCGCACATAAGTGAATAAATAATCGCATAAATGAACAACTAAGTGGATAAAATTATTTTCTTTTCGTGAACTGGCTTACTCAGGAAACTTTGGTTTTGATAAAATGGGGAGCGGCAGCTCAAAGAAAGGGCTAGTTGTGGAGCAAAACGGAGCTACGAACAACCTGAATTTCGATCTTTCCAACGCCGAATTGGCGGGAATATTAACAGGTTTCGGTTTCTGCTTAATCGTACTAATCGCAATTGTAGGCTATTTAATTTATAAGTGCAGAAAAGGGCTTTCGAAGCAGATAGAGAAAAAGATCATGGCAAATAACGCCACAATAATTTCTCAATTAGAAAGCCAAAGACATTAAATAAGTGTTAGTGCAGTTTAAATTTATGCAAATTTTTTCTAAAACAGTGCAGTGTTATTTAAAATAATAATAAAAAATTAGGAATAGTGAGTGCAAGAAGAGAAAAAAGGAAATCCACGGGACGACAGTAAGGATCTTATGCAAATCTGGAGGAGGAATTCAACCAATGGAAATCTGGAGTAGGAATTCAACCAACGAGGATTTGGAGAAGCAAAGATACTGGAAAACGAGCAATGAGGAGTCTACAAGACCACTAAAAATTTTAAGTAGAAAATTAGAATTAAGTTGTTTTGAATTTTGTTGAAGAAATCAACCTTGTTTCTCTTAATTTTGTTTTAATGAAATTTACTGATAGGGTTGAATTGCAAGTAAATGATTAATTTACAGAAATTTTACGAAGAATTAAAGAAAGAGACAAGCAATGTTAAAAAATCGGTAAATAGAACTTACACAAAAGAAACTTGCAATGAAAAGTTAGCTAGAATCAAGGAACTGTGCGAAAAAATTGGCGAAAGCAGGTCAACAATCAATCCGAACTATTTAAGCTCTTCTGAACTGAAAGATTTTAATGAAATAATTACTGATTATAAAAGTGAGGCCGAAAGAGCAACACAAATTTTGAATGATCATTTAAAGTCGTTTGATAATAATAATTTGAATTTGAATTTGAATTTATATTTTTTCCAAAGAAAATAGATTTACAATTTACAAAGATACCCCACTTGAGCAATGGGCTTACTCAGCCTTTTCCGCTCAAGTGGGATTATTATTATTAAATTCTACAAAAGGTTATTTTTTCCTTTTTTATTTGTTGTAAGAAGAAAAAAAAAACAAAAAAAAGATATCCTAAAAAGATCATTAATCATAAAAGATGTTTGGGTTACTTATAACCGTTTCTTTTAGCTCCTTCTTAAATTTTGCTTTGGTTAGTTCTTCAAATTTAGGGATTTTTTTCCGAATGATATTTAGATATTTATTAATTTGAAATTTAATTGTTTTCTGACCATATTTGTTGTATGTTATCGGTGGTTTGTTATACTCATGCCTCGTACTCCTTTCAGTGTTTTTTTCCTTCTTATTTACATATTCTGATTTCTTGTAATTTGTTAAAATTCTTTTGTACACAAACATACCCGACACTGATAGAACCTTTAGCTTTTTATACACTTCAACATTGTCAATGTCTATTTTTTTTTTTTTCTTGTTTATTATTTCCTTTAATATTCTTACTTGTAGTTGTTCTAAAGTTCGGATATTCGTTACAATAGCATTTCCGTATGATTCGATGCCATACATTAATACTGAATTTACAAGCGCATAATAAATCGTCATTAAGGTTTTAGTATCAACTAGGTTTTTTAGTGCTCTAAAATTAAAAATTTGAGATTTTAGCCTATTATTTATATGGAGTATGTGTACATCCCAGCTCATTCTGTAATCGAAATGTAAGCCCAGATATTTGTGAGATTTTACTAGCTCTATATAGTCTTTGCAACTACAATTTTTTATATTTTCGTGCAGGCAGTCATGTGAATGATGCAGAATTTTAATTTTTTCATCAAAAAAACCTGATCTTGAGATTTGTAAACATTTCGTTTTACTTTGATTTATAGTTAGACCTTGGTCATGAGACCATTTTTGTAAGTTAATATAGTCCCTCTGCAGATGATTCGCTGCCACTCTCATGTCTTTGTTCGCTGTTACAATGGTTGTATCATCTGCAAAGAGCCATCCTTGTGAAAGTTTCGTTAAACACTTGGGCAGCGTATTTACACTTAATAAATATAAAATTGGGCCTAACAGGCTTCCCTGAGGAACGCCCGTTTCCCAGTCAAACGTTTTACTTATTATATCATTTAATTTTACCACAATTTTTCTATTTGTTAAATAATCTTCAAACCATCTTAAAGCAGTACCTCTTATTCCTAACAATCTGAGATTCTCTAATATTACTTTTTTGTCTAGCACATCAAAAGCCTTAGAATAATCTATGAATAAGATTAGAATGTCTTGATTACAATGAAGTTTTTCATATATAAAGTCTGTTAGTTTCTGCAACAATATTTCGGCACTCTTATTTTTTTGATATGCAAATTGGTTTTCGCATATTGAATTTTGAACATGTTCCACTAATTGCGTTTGCACAACTTTTTCTAAAATTTTTTCTCCTGCCGATAATATTTGCAAAGGTCTATAGTTTATCATGTCTTTCCCTACTCCTCCTTTATACAGTGGCCTCGTTATCGAAACCTTCATTAAATCTGGTACCTGTGCATTTTGCAAGGATAGGTTTACTATTTTCGTAATAATTTTTATTTGCTCATCATAGTTATTTATTTCAATCATTCTTATTTTATCAATGCCTGCACTTTTATTGAGCTTTATTCCTTTTAATTCTTTCTTAATGTCTAATTCGTTTACTGCTTTCCATTTATCTAGTATTTTATTTGGTCGTAATTCATGCAAGTTATTTAAATCAAAAAACTCCTTTTTACAATTTTTCCTTAACGATTTAACATCATTTACAAAAGTTTCCGCAAAATTGTTTGCTACTGTATCTACCGTAACGTTACCCTGTTTGACAAAATTTTTAATTATGTGTTCATCTATACTTTTTTTAACTTTTCTACCCGTTAAGCTATTTATTCTTTTCCAAATTAGCCTACTATCTTTTCCACAGTTTTTTAAAATAGTTATAATCAAAATCAAATTTTTCTTTTTTCCTTTTTTTATCTATTTTATTTTTCAACCTATGAAAATCATTTTTTAAATTTTCGTCGCTTGGCGACTTTTTCCAGCTTTTATATTTTTTATCTTTAAGCTTAATTAATTTTTTTAGTTCCCTACTCAAAATAAAACCCTCAGATTCGTTTTTCTTGTTGACTTCTTTTTGTGATTTTTCGTAAATTATGTTCATTTCCTCTACCCAGTTTTCATAAACCTTTTTTATGTTATTCTCTTTGAGAAGAGGTTCCCAAGAAAATTTTTGAATTTCATTTTTTAAAATTTTTTTATCAATATATTTTTTTGTTTCACTCTTGGTACCTAGAGTTGAAACTACATTCCTCTTATTCTTGTTTTCTCTTAGAGACCTCACCTCTCCAATAATAATAATAATAATAATAATTTTATTTGGTACATCGTGTTACACAAATATCGTCAGGAGGGAACCCATGGCCGCTTACAATGGGTGTAAAATAGCATTAATTTATGATACATACAAAATAATAACTATAATTCATCAAGCGTATATAAGCATTTCCCCAGCAAATAATCCTGTAGCTTCTTTTTGAATTCATTGTAGCTTTCGATCGATTTGATATTGTCCGGCAGCTTGTTGAAATAGGTTATCCCGCGGTACGTAGGCTTATTAAAGAAGAAAAGGAAAATTCAGAGAAACCTAAGGAAGATTTAGCAGAAAGTAATTTAATAGATTTAAATGTTGAGAGAAATGAAGTAGCCGCTAATACGGAGACAAGTTTAGAAATGTCCGCTTTTGATTTGAAAACCGCTCATAGCATGATACCGTTGATGGACGGATCTGAGGAAAATATTTACAAAATAATAAGCGGAATCGAATTTTATTCTACGTTATTAGAGGCTACTGCCATAAAAAACTCTTGTAAATTTCGTATTAAAAACTAGGTTAACTGAGTCAGCTAAATTGAAATTGGATTCTGCTTATGCAACTAAAGATTTATTGGTCAAGGCCATTAAGAGTAAATTATTAGTAAAGAAATCGGATACTGCTCTTCAGGCTCAGCTTCAAAGGGCTAAGCAAGGGGAGGCAGAACGATTAGCGAATTCGGTCGCGAGCTTGAGGATCTTTTCGTCGGGCTTACGATTTCGCAGGCGGACGGCAATGACAACGCCCACGCCATTTTGAAACCGTTAAACGAAAAAAACGCGATTAAAAGGTTTACTGCTGGATTGAGAAATCAGCGAATTGGTACTATTATAGCTTCTCGAAATTTAAGTTCTTTGACAGAGGCAGTCCAAGCGGCTCAAGACGAGGAGACTTCTCTCCCGCAGGAGCCACAACTTTTCTATTTCAAACGAGGGGGTTACAATCAAAACTATCGAAACTCAAACCGTAGGGGGTTTAACAATAGGGGAAATTTTAACCCGAATTATAACCAAAATTTTAATCATAGAGGAAATAGAGGTTTTGGGGGTAACTCATCTCGGGGAAAAGGTAGAGGACACTTTAATAATAATAAAAAGGGGAACAAAAGGCATAATATCCATTCCGCTGAAGTAGTCGAAAATCCTTCGGGTAAACCTATCACTCAGCAAAATACGGAAACTGATGAGTCAGCTTTAAATTTTTTCTTTTGTGATTAATTGATTAAGATGGAGGTAGCAACTTTTAACGTTGCTAATGAAAATTTGAGTTTTCTCTTGGACTCAGGGGCATCGCTGTGCGCTATTAAGCAGCAGCTAGTTAATCCGAAAATACCCTTTGTCAAAGATCGAATAAAAGTCAAGGGTATTGGAGGTTATGTTTATTCCGAGGGTTATGTAGTTTTACAGTTGCGTTACAATAATTTTTACTTTCAGGAGAAGTTTTACGTTTTTCCGAATTTATCTGCTAGCGCAGACGGTATTATTGGGAAAACATTTTTCTTGAAATATAATGCGGTGTTGAGTTACAAGGAGTATGTTTTGACTTTAGAATATTCGAATCATACAGTTAGGGTTCCTTTTACAGTTTTGAAAAATGAAGAGGCTAGTGTTTTAACGCTACCGCCTCGTTCTGAGGTCATACGTTATATTGCTGTTGATTTTAATGATGAATGCGTAGTTTTGAAAAACGAAATTTGTAAAGGCGTATTTATGGCAGGAGTAGTTGCAACCCCAAGAAATAATAAAATTCCTGTCAGAATCTTGAATACTCAATCTAAGGAGGTTAGTATTACAAATTTTCGTCCCGAAATACGCAAGTTAAATGAGTATGAGTGTTTTGAGTTTGGGAAAAAAACAGTAAACAGCGTTGACCGAGTTAAGGAATTGTTTCGGATCCTTAATTTAAAATATCTAAACAAGGAAGAACAGGTTTCAATAGAAAATATTTGTGCTAAGTATGCGGATATTTTTCACATACCTGGCGACAAATTGTCTACTTCTAGTTTATATAAACAATCGATTAGGCTCAAGCCTGGCGTTGGCCCAGTTTACGCGAAACCCTATAGGCTTCCGCAGGCTTTGCAAGGTGAGATAAGTAGGCAAATCGATGAAATGTTGAATAATGATATTATTGAGGAGGCTCAAAGTGAGTGGTCCTCGCCTATTTTGCTTGTTCCAAAAAAGGCTGATAGTAGTGGTAACAAATCCTGGAGGCTTGTAATAGATTACAGGCGTCTTAATGAAAAGATCCAGAATGATACTTTTCCGTTACCAAATATCACTGAGATCCTAGATTCTTTATCAGGGGCTGTTTATTTTTCTCATTTAGATCTCAGTCAAGGGTTTTA
>CM042071.1:0-34186 GCA_023512825.1 Liposcelis brunnea | reverse complement strand
AAAGCAACATCGAGAAGCAGTTTGATAGCGTTGGAACATGCAAAGAAAGTGTGGTTAAGGAAGGAGATAGATACGAAATTCAGCTTACTCGCAAAAACTGAACTGGAAAACTTATCGTTTGCATCTTATGTTGAGTAACACCTTGGAAAATTGGGATAGTAAATTTGTGAAGATAGTTAGTTTCAGTATTTTAGATTTAAGGAGAAAAAATTAAAGTTAACAAATAAATTGAGAGTTTTGTCCACAAAATCGACGGTCAAGAGAGAAATGATACAACCATTAGAGAATAGGGTCTTGATTAAAAATGAAAGTGATGTGATCTTTTCAGAGGAAGAAATTGGATTATTAGAGAAAGGTTTAAAATTTAACGTTAAGAATGGTGGGAAAGATGTAGAGAGTATAATAGCTCATATTGAAGCTGGTATAAGTGGGTTAAATTCTGAGGACCAACAATTTATTAGAAATGCATGTAAGGTACAATTGGGGAAAAATTTAATGTCTAAGAATGTCAAAAAAGAGGAAGAGGAAAAAAACATTACAATTAATTAAGAGTTTAAAAGAAAAGGATTGTTTTTATATTAAAGCGGATAAAGGTAATACAGTAGTGATCATGAATAAAAACGTGTATAATGAAAGGATTAAAAAAAATGGTTAGCCAGGGCGGGTATGAACGTGTCATAAGTAATCCGTTAAATAAAATGGTAAAAGAGGTTAAAGAAGTTACTAAAAAGTGTAAAGAAATTATACCGATTGAAAAGAAAGACAGCTTAATAGAACCAAACCCTAAAGTGCCTAGAATTTATGGCTTACCAAAAATACATAAACCTGGGGATTTAATGAGACCTATTGTTTCCAATATTGGGGCTCCGTGTTATAAATTAGCAAAATTTTTGAATGATACATATTTTAGAAATCTTAAATTTGAATCGTTAAGTGTTAAAAATAATTTGGAATTAGTTGAAAAGTTAAAATCCTTCAAAATTAAGCCAGCTCATAGATTGGTGTCATTTGATGTTGTGTCTTTGTTTCCAAACATACCTCTGGAGGACACTTTTACAATTTTAGATAATACGTTAGATAGAAATAATTTTTCTTGTAAGAGGAAAGAGGAGTTGTTAGAGTTAACAAAAATGTGCATGGTGCAAAATATGTTCGTGTTTGACAAAATTTTTTATAAACAAATAGATGGTACGGCCATGGGGAATCCTTTGTCTCCCTTTATTGCAAATTTATTTATGAGTAACTTTGAAATACAGTTAAAAAAGAATTCGATAGATTTTCCGGATTTTTGGGTGAGGTTTGTAGATGATGTTTTAGCTATTTACGATTTAGATAAGAAACCAGTTGAACAATTTTTAGATGAAATGAATAACAAATATCCGTCTATAAAATTTACAATGGAGATGGAGTCAGAGGGTAGGTTACCGTTTTTAGACTTATGGATTATCAGGAATGGTGAGAAAGTAGAATTTGATATTTTTAGAAAACCGACCAATAATTTACAATTTATTCACCATTCTTCAAACCATTGCCATGAGCATAAGAGAGCAGGTTTTGCGTCAGCGGTCCATCGGTTAATGAATATTCCAATGTCGAAAGAGAGTTTTAACACTGAAAAACATTTTTTGAAAAGGATAGCAGTATCGAACGGATATCAACCGGATATTATTGATCATTTGGTAAAAAAGAAACAAAAGAAAAATTTAATTAAGAGCCTAACTAGTTTGGTTCCATTTCCGAAAGAAGAACAGAAACGGTTTGTAATCCCATTTAATGAAAATTTAATTTTAGGTTTAGATAAGATTTTTAAAGAAAAAGGTTTAACTTTAGTTTATAAGAATGAGAACACTTTAAAGAATTTATTAGGGAGCACGAAGGACAAGATTGAATCGATAGACCAGTCTGGAATCTATCTTTTACAATGTAACGATTGTGAAGCTGGGTATGTAGGGCAGACGAAGAGAAATATAAAAATTAGGTGTAAAGAACATATCGCTCATTATAAAAATAACAGGGAGGGGAAATCAGCTATCGGGGACCATATGTTAGAATATAGACATAAAGTGGATGGATCTAAGTTAAAACTTTTAAAATCAGTAGACAACTATAAATTGTTAAATGTTTGGGAGAGTCTTTATATTTTTAAATTAAAAAACGATAAAAAATGGAAGGAAAAAATTAAACTAGTAAACGGGGATAACGGTCCTATCAATGTTTCGGTTCTATTTAAGCTTTTAAATATTACGCGCGGGTTTTAATCTAGTCACGTGTTTAAGGTCAGGTGATCAGGTGGGCAATATGGCTGTTTGTTATCGTTTTTAATGTAGAGAACTTTTGTAAAATTTTAATTTAATAACGGTAAGCTTAAGAAAAATGTTGAAAATTAATTGTTAATTGTTTTTATGAAAGGTGTTTGTTATTTGTAGGCCTGAAGATGAGAGCCAAGGGCTTTTGAAATGTACATAGCCGAATAAAAGAAATTGGTAAACACGTCGACGAGTGTTGTGATTTAAAAAATCCTAAATTAAATTGGTCGGCGGGGCTCCTCAATTTAAATTTAATTTAAAATGGTTCAACAACCGTTGGAGCAATTCAAAAAACTTCACCGAAAAGTGAGAACTCTTCGAAGTGACATATGGTTCCTGAAACAATGCAAGAAGAAGAATTTAACTCCAAAGTTCATACAAATCAAGACAAAAGCAACATCGAGAAGCAGTTTGATAGCGTTGGAACATGCAAAGAAAGTGTGGTTAAGGAAGGAGATAGATACGAAATTCAGCTTACTCGCAAAAACTGAACTGGAAACTTATCGTTTGCATCTTATGTTGAGTAACACCTTGGAAAATTGGGATAGTAAATTTGTGAAGATAGTTAGTTTCAGTAATTTTAGATTTAAGGAGAAAAAATTAAAGTTAACAAATAAATTGAGAGTTTTGTCCACAAAATCGACGGTCAAGAGAGAAATGATACAACCATTAGAGAATAGGGTCTTGATTAAAAATGAAAGTGATGTGATCTTTTCAGAGGAAGAAATTGGATTATTAGAGAAAGGTTTAAAATTTAACGTTAAGAATGGTGGGAAAGATGTAGAGAGTATAATAGCTCATATTGAAGCTGGTATAAGTGGGTTAAATTCTGAGGACCAACAATTTATTAGAAATGCATGTAAGGTACAATTGGGGAAAAATTTAATGTCTAAGAATGTCAAAAAAGAGGAAGAGGAAAAAACATTACAATTAATTAAGAGTTTAAAAGAAAAGGATTGTTTTTATATTAAAGCGGATAAAGGTAATACAGTAGTGATCATGAATAAAAACGTGTATAATGAAAGGATTAAAAAAATGGTTAGCCAGGGCGGGTATGAACGTGTCATAAGTAATCCGTTAAATAAAATGGTAAAAGAGGTTAAAGAAGTTACTAAAAAGTGTAAAGAAATTATACCGATTGAAAAGAAAGACAGCTTAATAGAACCAAACCCTAAAGTGCCTAGAATTTATGGCTTACCAAAAATACATAAACCTGGGGATTTAATGAGACCTATTGTTTCCAATATTGGGGCTCCGTGTTATAAATTAGCAAAATTTTTGAATGATACATATTTTAGAAATCTTAAATTTGAATCGTTAAGTGTTAAAAATAATTTGGAATTAGTTGAAAAGTTAAAATCCTTCAAAATTAAGCCAGCTCATAGATTGGTGTCATTTGATGTTGTGTCTTTGTTTCCAAACATACCTCTGGAGGACACTTTTACAATTTTAGATAATACGTTAGATAGAAATAATTTTTCTTGTAAGAGGAAAGAGGAGTTGTTAGAGTTAACAAAAATGTGCATGGTGCAAAATATGTTCGTGTTTGACAAAATTTTTTATAAACAAATAGATGGTACGGCCATGGGGAATCCTTTGTCTCCCTTTATTGCAAATTTATTTATGAGTAACTTTGAAATACAGTTAAAAAAGAATTCGATAGATTTTCCGGATTTTTGGGTGAGGTTTGTAGATGATGTTTTAGCTATTTACGATTTAGATAAGAAACCAGTTGAACAATTTTTAGATGAAATGAATAACAAATATCCGTCTATAAAATTTACAATGGAGATGGAGTCAGAGGGTAGGTTACCGTTTTTAGACTTATGGATTATCAGGAATGGTGAGAAAGTAGAATTTGATATTTTTAGAAAACCGACCAATAATTTACAATTTATTCACCATTCTTCAAACCATTGCCATGAGCATAAGAGAGCAGGTTTTGCGTCAGCGGTCCATCGGTTAATGAATATTCCAATGTCGAAAGAGAGTTTTAACACTGAAAAACATTTTTTGAAAAGGATAGCAGTATCGAACGGATATCAACCGGATATTATTGATCATTTGGTAAAAAAGAAACAAAAGAAAAATTTAATTAAGAGCCTAACTAGTTTGGTTCCATTTCCGAAAGAAGAACAGAAACGGTTTGTAATCCCATTTAATGAAAATTTAATTTTAGGTTTAGATAAGATTTTTAAAGAAAAAGGTTTAACTTTAGTTTATAAGAATGAGAACACTTTAAAGAATTTATTAGGGAGCACGAAGGACAAGATTGAATCGATAGACCAGTCTGGAATCTATCTTTTACAATGTAACGATTGTGAAGCTGGGTATGTAGGGCAGACGAAGAGAAATATAAAAATTAGGTGTAAAGAACATATCGCTCATTATAAAAATAACAGGGAGGGGAAATCAGCTATCGGGGACCATATGTTAGAATATAGACATAAAGTGGATGGATCTAAGTTAAAACTTTTTTTTTTAAAATCAGTAGACAACTATAAATTGTTAAATGTTTGGGAGAGTCTTTATATTTTTAAATTAAAAAACGATAAAAAATGGAAGGAAAAAATTAAACTAGTAAACGGGGATAACGGTCCTATCAATGTTTCGGTTCTATTTAAGCTTTTAAATATTACGCGCGGGTTTTAATCTAGTCACGTGTTTAAGGTCAGGTGATCAGGTGGGCAATATGGCTGTTTGTTATCGTTTTTAATGTAGAGAACTTTTGTAAAATTTTAATTTAATAACGGTAAGCTTAAGAAAAATGTTGAAAATTAATTGTTAATTGTTTTTATGAAAGGTGTTTGTTATTTGTAGGCCTGAAGATGAGAGCCAAGGGCTTTTGAAATGTACATAGCCGAATAAAAGAAATTGGTAAACACGTCGACGAGTGTTGTGATTTAAAAAATCCTAAATTAAATTGGTCGGCGGGGCTCCTCAATTTAAATTTAATTTACATAGAACTTCATCAAATCAAATTCTGAGATGATGTCTGTCCGCCGCGTCCGCCGCGTCCGCCGCGTCCGCCGCGCTCGATATCTCCGCCAATACGCAACGGATCGAAAAAATTTTTCACACACGTATTCTTCGTCGAAAAATAAGAGGGGGTCTTCTTTTCTTTTTTCGAAATTCGAAAAATTATGGAAATGGCGAATATTTGAACTTTGAAATTTTGGCCTGTCTCTTTGCGACATAGCTCGGGCAAACCACAACGGATTGTGATAATTTTGCGTGGGATGAAGGAGCATTGTGCAAGGGTTAACTGTTTAAAATTTCAGAACAATCGGTGGATGGGTTCACAAATTACAATCAAAGACCTGTTTATAAACACCAAACCAAGATGGCTGCCGTGTTGACATCACTATTTACAAGATAGTGGGCTGTAATGACGTCTTCATTTCGACTTTAAATAATTCGATGAGATGTTCTTTGACGTAATTTTTAAGGAGGAAGGAGTTTAAATTTCAAAAAACGAAGGCCAGAACTGTCAAAGCTTAGTTTATGAAAAATTTTAGGGTGCCATTTTTTGAAGTTATTTTTGAAGGGAAATGAGTCAAAATTTCGAAAGTTTAGACTCTAAAGCACCACGAAAGCTTAGACTCAATTAAAATAATAAATCCCCTTTCTCCATTTTTAAAATTCGCGAGAAAGTTGTATGGGGTGCGAAGCACCCCAAATCCCATTCCTCTTGTTTTGTTTTCTGAATAACTTTGATATTCTATTTTTGGAAATGATGTCAGTAATTTAGGATTAAAAGTTTTAAATGTAGATTTTAATTTACTTGATTTTTTTTCTCCCCCCTCCCCTTTTTTTAAATCATATGCTCAATCAAAAGATTTTGCACTGTTTGCTGGTTAATTACTTGCAAGAAAATTTGATTTCTCCGATTTTTTTCTGAATAGTTTCGAGCTCACAAATTTTTTCAGTGGTTTGGAATATTTTTAGGTTTTTTTTGTGAATTTTCTCTGGCATTTACCATTTTCTAAATTGTTCCCCAGCTCCAGAAATCTTATGTCTAATACCTTACAGCGGTCTATGTCAAAGAATAGACGAGTTAAAATTTAATAAAAGGTATTTTTTTAACAATTCTTTAGGTCAAGTAAAAACATTTTCGTTAGCACTTGACACTTTAACAATTTTATGATTCTAGTCAGCCAATTTTACAGTTTGTTTCCTGCCCCCCTGCCGAAATCCGTCGCCACATCCCTGGGTATTTGTAAAAGTTTCACAAAATAGGTGACGCCTTACGGCTTCATATAAAAAATCTTTTTTAAAAATCTGCGAGAGACTTCTCTTTACAAAGGTTTTGTTGCTTTTATTTTACCTGACGGCCTTATAACAATAGCCGGTTGTAACTCCTTATAACTAGTTGTAACTCCTTATAACTAGTTGTAAGTAGTTACAACTAGTTATAAGGAGTTACAACTACTTACAACTAGTTACAACTAGTTGTAAGTAGTTATTGTACGGCCTAAAGGAGGAATTTATTTATTCATACAAAGAGGTCGTAGGCTCTCCTCATCAATTCATAGTTATAAGGAGTTACAACTAGTTGTAAGTAGTTACAACTAGTTGTAAGGAGTTACAACTAGTTGTAAGTAGTTACAACTAGTTATAAGGAGTTACAACTCACAATAACGCAGCTTGTTTAATGATTTTTCTTCAGCTTTCTGTCGACTTGAGTCTAGAAGAACTAAGAAACAAGGAAAGAAAATATAAATAATATACCGTACAATCACTTTCAAAATTCATTTTTTTCATTTTATTTATATTGCTATTAAAATTTTTGTTTCATAGAAAACTATATACATAATACTAGTATTTAATGAAAAAAAATTAATTTAAGAATAATTTGGCATATAGTTGCTGCAGTAACTTTCATCATATCACATTTTGCTATATTTAAATTTAAAAAATTTTTTTTACAAAAGAACAAATTCAACATGTTTAAACTTGAAAAAAATAAATCTTACTACAAAACTTCAGTGCTGAACATTCTTAAAGTCAGAAATGAAACATTACTTTTGTTATAGGTGAAATCCATACAGCCTGATGAACTCAAACTTTTGAAGTATGAGAACACTAAATTGAAAGAAGAACTGTTAGAATTAAAAGGTAAATTAAGCAAATTCCTGAATCCAGATCAAATTGAAGCTTTGATAAAAGTTCCTAGAAAATGGTCAGAAGATACCATAATTAAAGCATTGAAACACAGATTTAGTTTAGGAGTGCATGGGTACACATATCTAACATCAAATGAGTACCCATTGCCCTCCTATTCTACAATAACAAGAAAAATTAGCAAGTTTAAAGTGAATACAGGTGTGGTAAAAGATCTGTTGGAGCCTTTGAAGCAGAAGGCGCAAGCCATGAAAGATATGGACAGGTAACAATATTAAATATAAATAAAGACTTGTGTATAAGAGATGTTGTTATCTTTTTTTTTTTTTTTTTTTTTTTTTAGATATTCCGGATTGTCTGTTGATGAGATGGAGGTTAGTAAACAGCTTGACTACGACAAGAGTACCAAAACTTTGTTTGGGAATGTAACTCTGGGGAACAAAAAAGTTTTGGGAAACCATGCAACAGTAGCCATGATTAGAGGTCTGGCAAACAATTGGAAGCAAGTCGTCGGCGTTGAAGTTACTTCGTCGTCCACGAAAGCTACATTGTTTTTACAGTTCATCGGAAAATGCGTAAAAGCTGTGGAAGAAGCTGGATTAAAAGTTATTAGTTTGACTTCTGATATGGGTACGGCAATACTTTCATCACTCTGCTTCGCGGTCGCTCGAAAGTAAAAAGAAAAAAAAATTGATTGTTTTCATGGATATGATCGGATGGTAAATCTATTTTATCGGTAGGATCATACAGATTAGACTTTGTTGTTGATTTATTCACTATGGATTTTTATTTATAAATGTAAATAAAGTTAATGCTATTGCTGGGTAGAATCTTGGTTTCTACCCAGATTCTACCCAGCATTACGGTCAAGGGAACGAGAAATTAGTAATCAGATAGTTAATGCTATTACTCACAAGTTATTATGCTTTTTCTCTAACCCTAAAAAATTAATTATTAAAGCTTTGCTTTTATGCTTTTAAAAAAATGATTTTTTTGCATTCATTATTCATATCACTGGATCATTTTTGCCATAAGGTTAATGCTTATAAGTTTCCTCACAAAATTTCAAAACCGTCCTTAATTTTCTAATTTGGAATTGCAGCTCAACATTTTCCTTTCGTAAGTGCTTCATTTGCTCTTTCACAGTTTCACTATGATCCTCTTTCTCAAGAACCTAAACAGAAATTCCATTAATTAATAAAAAAGTGCTTTAAAAAAATTACATTCTAATGAGTACTTCATGACTGCTAGAGTTTACTCGATGCTTTAAATTTACTTTTTTTTCTTCCAATTGTGGGCTTTTGCGGTTTCTTTCCAAATTTGATTTTTCATATCCTCTTCCACCTCCACTTTTAGAACCCATAGTTTTCGATCTTCTGAAAAAAAAAATCCCAAACTCATAATCAAAAAAAAATGTCCCATTGACAGAATTAGTTTATGTTACAGGCAATTAAAATTAATGGAAGAATCCTTGAAATACTTACATTTTTTCACTACAGAATTGTGTGACTGTTCTGAAACCTTGCACAAAAAAATAAAAAACTCGGATTCATCAAAATTTCGAAAAAAAAAATTTCATCACTCGAGTTAGTGTATGATGAATAATGTAAACATCGTGTCTGCAAGGAACAAAGATGGCGGCTGCGCATTTGAATATAGACATATCTATATTCAAAGCTCGAACGCACCATGTCGTCATCCTTCGCTTTAATACCGAGCACTTCACTTTCTTTTGTATGTACACTGGAGTGTACAGAGGGATTGAAAAGGTATAAATAAAAATGTATAAAAATGGAAACAATTGGTAATTCGAATATCCCGCGCATTCGCTATATTAACAGCAGCGCTACCTAGCGGCCGGATCACAGAAATAGGGCCGCCACATAAGGCTTTTATCTGCTTGTTTCCGGTACGAGATTTTTCTAGTCTACATCAATTTCAGTCATTTCTCATTTCTATATTATTTTTATTCTTTTGTGTTATTCTAATTATTATTATTCTTTGTGAAAATGGATGCAAAGAGTCCTTCAATGGACGAAAAGGTAAATAAAAAAAAATCCGTAAATTAGCATGTGTATTGCACAACGGACAATAGATTGACATTTTAAAAAACCATACCATGGGTGTGTAGGGATGTTAAGTATTTATTTACATATATACGCTCAAAGAAAATGTACCATGGTATCATTATTTTATCATCATCATCATCATCATCATCATCATCATCATCATCATCATCATCATCATCATCATCATCATCATCATCATCATCATCATCATCATCATTATTATTTTCTTTATTGACTCCTAAAAAAAAATTACATTTTTATTCAGGGGAAGTGGAGTTGCGATCCCCCCAGTGGCCTACGCGGGTCTAAAACAATTAGACTAGCGCGTAGACTCTTTATCTGGTATTTTATCTTGATTATTTAGTGCTTGAGATTCTACTTTTTTTTACTATTAATAATTTTTTCATTATTATTATTATTATTATGTGTTATATTCACTCTTTCTCTTTCCCCCTTAGGGGAAGAAGGATTTCGCCAGGTGTTCGGCGATTCCTTATCAATGGGCCTGGTTAGGCAACATTGATAGGGTTTACAAAGGTTGATTGATTATTATTATTGGGATGTTGGGATGTTGGTTGTTTGGTTTATTATTATTATTATTATTATTATTATTATGATTTATTAGCTCCAAAACATGTTTACACTTTTTTTGGGAGGAGGAAAGGGAAAAGTGAGCTCAAAACAATTGGGCTTACACTTTTCCCCCAGACCAGGTGGACGGGTCCTTAGTTTCCGGGTGGGGGCGGTTTAGGTTTTCTATGTTATGTTTTTTTTATTTTTTAAAACCGTTTAACCCTTTGGAAAAGGAGGATGGTTGCTTTATGATTTTCTACAAAAGAAACTTTTGTAGAAAACATCCCAACAAACACTAACGAAGAAAGAATGAGGAAATATCAGCTGCCAAAAATTTTCAACACACTACCGAAGAATATTATCGAAATCTCAAAGGCCAAGAGCAAAGTCAAAAGGGAAGTCAAGGAGTTCTTACTAAATATTTAGTTTAAGTTATAGTAATAATAATCAATCAAATATGCATGAAGGCAACAAGCCGAAAAGGCTTAGCTACTTTGATTTAATTACAACCCTGGTGATCCAGTTCATATATGAAACTGTTCCATACTTAGCTTATGGGAGGATTCAACGTTTCCGATCGTTTTCATATATAAAAACGATCGGAAACGTTGAATCCTCCCATAAGCTAAGTATGGACCAGTTTCATATATGAACTGGATCACCAGGGAATCGCTGTTTTTCATATATTCGGAGATCTGATGCTGCATAATCTGGATCACCAGGGACAAATCAATATATGCAATTATCAAATCAAATCAAATCAAAATTATGAAATCATTATAACAGATTATAATATTATTATTACCTTTTTTTTCTTTCAGAGAATCAAGGAGTATTCGAGCATTTTGAACAGAATTTCCGATCCACATGAAAGGGAAAAAGTCCGCAATTCCTTGCTGGAAGCCGAAATACGGCTACAAGTGGAGTCAAAAAAAATTACGAAGCAGAGCCTGAAAAATGACAAAATTCAATTACAACAGGAAAACGCCGAACTAAAGATGGAATTGAGAGATAAGGACAAACGAATAGTACTGTTCTTCCTTTCTTGCCCAAAGGCCAAAATTATTCCA
Organism: Liposcelis brunnea; assembly: GCA_023512825.1. Lineage (NCBI taxonomy): Eukaryota > Metazoa > Arthropoda > Insecta > Psocodea > Liposcelididae > Liposcelis > Liposcelis brunnea. The sequence goes on along the minus strand of CM042071.1, from coordinate 23,044 downwards.
TACTAATATTTCAACTATTGTATTTTCAGGATACATTAAGAGAACAGCTTCTGACAGCGGTAGCTCTACCATTAGTTCGTTGCCAGGTCGAACGGCTTGAGCTTCTGTGGTTTTCACCATTTTGTGAAAAAAATTTACGGGAAATCGAAGCGGAGGAGAAAAAAGCAATACAAGTAGCTATGGAGAAATTATACCCGAAGGCTTCAAGTTTCGAATCATCGCACGAATTCAAAATCAACTACCACTTTAAAAAATGGTTGTTTATAATGAAATATGCGAGACACTCTTCACTATTAGACCTTAAAGAGGCATTGATGAAATTAAAAAAACCTAGCCAAAATGAAGCGGATGTAGAAAGAGAATTCTGTTCCAATATAGCAGTGCTATATAGTTACAGTTCCTCCTTTATACATTCATTTGTAGGAGGAGACTATAAATCAGATGAGATTTTACAAGTAATAAAAAAGTTGGGGTTTAGCGACCCCAGCTTTTTAACGACTGTGCAAGTCTTAATGAGCTATTCAAAGTGTGAAGTGTAAGTTTTCTTATTTTATTTTTATAAGCATAAAATGTCTCCTTTAATAAGCATAAAATGTCATTTTCTTGAAAAAAAAAAAAATATTTTTAGATTACGTTTAATTATTTTAATGTTTCTGTTAATAATTCCCAAATAAAATAGGAATAACATAATGGTTTGGTGGACTGTATTTACATTTATTGATATCAAAGCAGACGATAAAAACAAAGGATATTCAAAGACGTTCCGAATTCCGGAACATTCTCCCGCCCGCGAATAAGCATCTTAAATATGGTAAGTTTCATGTTTCTTCTCATCCAGGACTCCAGACGATTACTATTTTCGTCGGTTGGGCTGGTTTCTTCCAAATGCCTTTGAGATTCATATCAACTTCATCGTAATTTCGTCCATTTAGAATCGTTCTCTTAATCTCAAATTCATGGTTTCCAAAAGGTCCGTTGCTTCCAAATTGGCTAAGGAATTCATTGGCGAGTAATCTTATCTTCACTACACATAAACTCTTCCTCACAAGGGAAGTGCACGAACTGTAAGTCTCAAATTTAGATGAGAGGTAGATTTTTGTTTCTTGAGTCCAGTGAACACTCGTAATGTAAATATTACGAGCCCATATTGACTTTTAAGGCAGCCAAAATTGGCTTAAAAATAGCACTTTTGACGGGCGCGAAATGTGACAATTGGCCTAAATCTTCCTTAAAAACGGGTTAAAGTTGAAATTTGAAAAAATTAATTCATTACTGAGCAGCAATCATTTTTTGACTAAGACTGCCGAAAAAATTGATTTTTAAGCCTATTTAAAGTTGCCCTTAAGTCAATATGGGCACGTAATATTCACATAACAGGTGTTCACTGGACCCAGAGAACCTAACAATCCACCTCTCATCAAAATCTGAGACTTACAGTACGTGCACTTCCCTAGGCTTCTTCATATCTCCTTCTCCGCACGTCAGCCGAGATTTCTCATCGCAATCGTTCATTTCATTATCATCCCCTCCGCGCGCCAGCAGCTCATTTTCAAGCATTGTCATATCGTTATTAGGACTATCTTTTTCCACTTCTATTTCTTCTTTTTTAATTATCTTTATATCCTCTTTTTCAAAATGACTATCCACTGACTTTTCTGAATTCATTTCACCTACTTTACTGCAGGGGTCATCTGTCGTTTCTGCAAAATGACTGTCTATCATTTGCAAATCATTCGCATCGCATTCGCTTTCGTTTCTTATGTCTTTTGCGCACCAGCTGTCTGCCAATGTCGGAGTCTTGTGGTTGTCTACCACATCGCTATCAATCGTCATATCATTTTCCGAATACCCACTGTCATTCAAATCATTCTTCGTTACTGTAACCGTGATTTTAAGGACAACGGAGAACCAGGCTAGCTGTGAGGTTCGAGGTTGGTTAATTGGGCTTCGGAAAAAAATTAGGACTTTTGCCATTCAAATAAAACTACCATCATTTAATAATAAACAATCTATCTCCATATATTGAACCATCGTAAAAGGGATTAGTGGGGTCACACATTGGTCTTTACGATTTTCTTTTATCTTTAACCGTTTCCGAGTTATCACGGAAAAACTTCGGAAAAATTTTCGATTTTGGATAGGCAACCCGCAACCACAATCCCATATATAGGTATTACACAGATATTCGTGTGCATTAAATGTTTACTCAAATGCGGTAATAATATTAAATTATTGACTTTTATGCTTTCTACTTCATTGCTGACTAAACTTTGTTTCCTAATTTAAGCCAAAAAAGGGCTAAAAAGCCCCAGAAATACGAAAACTTACCAACAATCTCAAGTACTCTGTTATATTGATATGACGCTTGTCCTATGCTCATTTTTACTTTTTTTCCTAAGATAAAGTGTCAGAAGCCCTATCACTGCTGACTTAGGGCTTCAGATTACTTTTAGGCAAAAATTATGGGCAGTCACTTTCAGATAATGTCAACAATAATTAGCTGAAGCTAATATTACTCCCTAGATAAAACTGCTTGGCGAAAAGTTTGATTAATTTCGAATTAAAGCCTGTTTTTTAAGTATTCTGTAGACATGTTTGCGTTAGCTGCATATGCTTCAAAGAACATTTCAAGTTAAACATTTTGTTGCTCTGGTTAAAAAGCAATGCTAATGCAGCAGATCATCAGAGTGGCTCATGAAAAGAAGAGGATTTCTTATTTCTTTGCACTCGTTCCTTTCCGTCGACATTTGCTGAAAATAACTAACCGCTATGGTGGAAAAGCTATTTCGGATGGCTAATTTTTACCAGCCAGAAATAAAACTTTTTCCTTTTTCTCAAACCAAATAATTTTGGCTGTCAGACGTTTTCCATGATGGACCCCAGTGCTTTTATTAATTTTTTCTCATGCAGCCTGGCTAAAACGCTTATTCCGTTGGCATTAAATCTGATAATCTGAAAGAGACCGTCCCTAGTTTTGCCTAAAAGTAATCTGAAGCCCTAAGTCAGCAGTGATAGGGCTTCTGACACTTTATCTTAGGAAAAAAAGTAAAAATGAGCATAGGACAAGCGTCATATCAATATAACAGAGTACTTGAGATTGTTGGTAAGTTTTCGTATTTCTGGGGCTTTTTAGCCCTTTTTTGGCTTAAATTAGGAAACAAAGTTTAGTCAGCAATGAAGTAGAAAGCATAAAAGTCAATAATTTAATATTATTACCGCATTTGAGTAAACATTTAATGCACACGAATATCTGTGTAATACCTATATATGGGATTGTGGTTGCGGGTTGCCTATCCAAAATCGAAAATTTTTCCGAAGTTTTTCCGTGATAACTCGGAAAGGGTTAAAGATAAAAGAAAATCGTAAAGACCAATGTGTGACCCCACTAATCCTCTACAAAAAAGGTGCTTACAAAGTTTATATCTATCTACCATGGTAAGAGAATTACGGGGAGTTGTATGCAAAAAAATGGAAAAGCTCAAAACTTTAAGCTCGTGGCGCCACGCTTTCCCGTCGAGTAAAAAATCTGAAAAAAAATTAGGGTTCATCTGTACCCTAGGCATCACCGATTCCGGGGGTATACATTTTCAAAATCCAAAATTCGCAAAATAAGGGACACCCTACGAACAGTATACTCAAACTGTAGTATATCTTTGTATTAAAACATTGCCCCTATACCCGGTTGGCGCAATTCAGATCTCCCGGCTGGCGCAATTCAGGTCTGCTCAAATCTTTTTAGATCTGCCTAAACTGTTATTGATTTTTTTTATCAGATTGAGGTACAAAAATAAAAATGTGGAATCTGTCCGAATTTCATGTCCCGGATCCACCTTTACATTTTTAATTATTTTCAGATCCAAAAAAATACAAAAATATACGATTTAAATTTCAGATCTGAATTCCCGAGAAAAAGTGGGTTTATAAAAACTTTTTAAAAACCGATAAAATTCTATACAAAAGCTGTAGAATCTTTGTAGAAATAAAATCAGTTGGATTTTCTACAAAAACCTAAGAATTTTTATAAAGACAAATAAAAAAATCGCATTTTTCCATCACTCTCTATTTTTTCCCATGAAATTTTAGAAAAACTTCGTTGAATTGTCTGAATGTATTTAATCTTATAAATATTCTATACCTATTGCAACTGATTTTATTTCTATAGACCCACTTTTTCTCGGGTTGCGCCAACCGCCCGAGAAAAAGTGGGTCTATAGAAATAAAATCAGTTGCAATAGGTATAGAATATTTATAAGATTAAATACATTCAGACAATTCAACGAAGTTTTTCTAAAATTTCATGGGAAAAAATAGAGAGTGATGGAAAAATGCGATTTTTTTATTTGTCTTTATAAAAATTCCTAGGTTTTTTGTAGAAAATCCAACTGATTTTATTTCTACAAAGATTCTACAGCTTTTGTATAGAATTTTATCTGTTTTTAAAAAGTTTTTATAAACCCACTTTTTCTCGGGCGGGCTGAAATTTAAATCGTATATTTTTGTATTTTTTTGTATCTGAAAATAATTAAAAATGTAAAGGTGGATCCGGGACATGAAATTCCCCTGGTGATCCAGATAATGTAGCATCAGATCTGTGAGTATATGAAAAACAGCGATTTGGCCACCTCCTGAATCTGCTGCTACTGGTCACTTCATTTTCATATATGAAAACGATCAGAAACGATCAGAAACGTTCAAACCTTCCATAAGCTAAGTATGGAATAGTTTCATATATGAACTGGATCACCAGGGCAGGGGACCCTGGTGATCCAGTTCATATATGAAACTGTTCCATACTTAGCTTATGGGAGGATTCAACGTTTCCGATCGTTTTTATATATGAAAATGAAGTGACAAGTAGCAGCAGATTCAGGAGGTGGCCAAATCGCTGTTTTTCATATATTCGGAGATCTGATGCTGCATAATCTGGATCACCAGGGCCGGGTATTATTGAATTTAGTGATATACTCTGCAATGCAATGAACTAATTTTGCACATTTTAATATTTTAAATTTCCGTACTATGGTAGAAAAGGTAAAGACACGTTTTAAATTATTTATATAATAGTTTATACAATTAAATCAAACATGCTATGCTATTTTATTATTTCAAACGATTATCTTGCTTTAGCTATCGAAAAAGCTTTTTGTTCTTTCATTCGTTTTAACTGCTTTATTTCTATATTTTATAGATACAAACAAATAAAAAAAAAGGTGATGGAAATTTTAAAGAAAAACCGGTCACGTATTGCCTTTACCACAGATGCCTGGTCTTCTGGCTCAGGGTATTCGTATTATGGAATTACAGCCCATTTCATTAATGACAAGTGGAAGCTAGAAAGCCTGACGCTTGATTTTGTCCCCTCGAATGGCCATCACTCTGGTCGTGATATTGCTGAAATTTTTTCTGATTCTTTAAAAGAACATGGACTGGAGCATAAAATTATAGGTCATTTTTGGCTGTATAATTTTAATAGTAATGATTGAAAAGGGCAAAGAAAGGGAAGATAAAACTAATTTACTTTTTATTATTTAAAGGTGTCACGGTAGATAATGTATCGGCCAATACCAAATTTGTCGAAGAATTAGAGATAATATTGCCCAATTTCGATTCAACAGATATGCATTTTAGGTGCATAGCACACGTAATTAACTTGGCTGTACAAGACTTGCTATTAGAGCTAAAACTGAAGGTAGTTTGAAGTTCCCCCATATTATTCACTTGTATGGCTCATTTAAAATTTTTTTTTAAGTCTAATCTGCTGGAAGATACTGACGATGATGATTCCGATGAAGACGAGAACGAAAAACAAAAAAAAGAAATTGACGATGACAGTAATCCGGTGTCGAAAATCCGATCCTTAGTCAGTAATAGGGACGGACGAGACCAAAATTTCACGAGACGAGACGAGACTTTGTTTTCGAGAGTCTCGAAAGTCTCGAAAAATTATATTTATGGATATTATGAATTTTAAAAATGAGAAAAAATTTACCTGGGACATTCAGCGTTGAGAACAATGCTATGCACTACTAGTGGGGCTTTAAAAAAGGTTCCATTATTTTTTATATTTCATACCTGCTGCATTGTTGTTACATTTTTTAGGAATTTTTCAGGGCTACCTTATTTGAATACCTTTGAAAGAAAAAGTTTCTTGACCTCTTTTCTTTTTTGTTTCTATATTACTTTTTAGGTGTTCAAATATTCATTCAAAAAAACGGTTAAAACATTCCAGGCATTTTTGTTCCAAATTCTTATTATGCACATCAATGATTTTTAATCCTTTGGAATTCGTCACCTTTTTTTTTTTAAATAACAATATACCGGTACCTCAAGAAAAGAAAAACAATTTTTAAACACCTTTCCGTGGCATAATTGATTAGTTAGGTCAATACTCTTCCTTTTTACTTAGCCTCTTAACTCCAGATCAAAGGTGCAAATTAATTTTGATTTTTAATCTTTACGCAAGAAAGCCTAATTTTTTACAAAAAGATCGAATTAAATTATAAAGTAAAAAAATGATAAGGGGCAGCATAATTCATTATGGGGTGCCGGAAAAAGGTCGACAAGGAAAAAGGTCGATAACGATTTTCGACCTATTTCCTTCGACCTTTTTCCTCGTCGACCTTTTTCCGAATTTTAAAGAACGACCTGGAAAAAGATCGATTATTTATTTTTTATGTCGACCTTTTTCCTAACGCTAAGGAAAAAGATCGAATATTAAATTATCGAAATAATATAAAAATGGATGGGGAGAAGACATCGATTGAAGTAAATAATTATTTTTTTCTAAGTCGTAACATCAAGGAATCTGTGGGAACCTTGAAAGTAGAGACCCTAAATTAGAAGAGACTGGCAATCTGTCAGCCATTTAAAAATTTGAACGCCATATTGAGCAAGATGGCGAGCTACACAAGGAGTACGTGACCTTCCGAATTCAGCAGAAAAAGGCACAGCTGCATTGTTTGCGGAGGCTTTGTTCTAAAATGTCTTCTGCTTCTTCTATCTTTTAAATTTTCCTAAGTGGAAGCAGAAGAAATTTTAGAACAAAGCCTCCGCAAACAATGCAGCTGTGCCTTTTTCTGCTGAATTCGGAAGGTCACGTACTCCTTGTGTAGCTCGCCATCTTGCTCAATATGGCGTTCAAATTTTTTAATGGCTGACAGATTGCCAGTCTCTTCTAATTTAGGGTCTCTACTTGAAAGTAGTCAACACGGAAACTGGTCAACTTTTTTTTGACCAATTTCCAGAGACTAGCTTCCTTTTTTACCACTTTTAAGAATTGAGTAATAAATATTGGAAACTGGTCAACTTGGCGAACGGGTGTACTCTACATTATTTCCACCCGAGAAATCTACTTAGATTTCAATTTTGATGAAAATGAGGGGCTCTTATAAGTCTACTCTATGCACTAGTCAAACAGGCTAGTGGAAACTCTGGAAACTGGTAACTGGAAACTGTGGAAACTTCACTGGAAACTAGTCAAAAAAAGTTGGCCAGGTTCCGTGTTGACTACTTTCAAGGTCCCCACAGATTCCTTGATGTTACGACTTAGAAAAAAATAATTATTTACTTCAATCGATGTCTTCTCCCCATCCATTTTTATATTATTTCGATAATTTAATATTCGATCTTTTTCCTTAGCGTTAGGAAAAAGGTCGACATAAAAAATAAATAATCGATCTTTTTCCAGGTCGTTCTTTAAAATTCGGAAAAAGGTCGACGAGGAAAAAGGTCGAAGGAAATAGGTCGAAAATCGTTATCGACCTTTTCCCCGTCGACCTTTTTCCGGCCACTCTTCATTATTCAGGGGGGCCTTTGGAAAATTTTTTAAATCTTTAACGGGGGCTTCATGTAATGAATCTGCGGGGGGGGGGCAAAAATATTGCTTCGCAACTGCAAATTTATTTGTTTTCCCTAAATTCGGCATATAAAGGTAGAATTTTAAAAAAATGGTTTTTTTTTAAAGATCTGGCTTAGCTACGCTCCTGCATAAATTATTATACCCTTAGTGCAGCTTAGCGTGAACTTAGTCGAACCTTTAGGGGTAGCCGGTAAGGAGGGGTAGCCGGTAAGGCATGTTTTGCCTTGCTCAAGGATTAGCGTCCTTGCCCTGTGGTGAGCTCCCTTCTCGGGGTTATGAGTTAGTGGAGGGCAGCAGCTTCGCTAATACTGACCTAGGGCTGAAGATAGTAGTAATCGGCAAGGCCTAGGCTCAGATAGCGGGAGGCAGAGTTGGATCAATGGTATGGCTCCCGTACTGCGATGTGGAAGATTATGGAAAGTCACCACATTATTTATATTCCTAGTAAAATCATCAATGGTTGAAAACAAAAAAGCGCACGCCCTCAGTCCCGGGCAGGCCTTAAATGGCCAGAGGGTGGTAAGAATCCCCCGGTCAACCATTCAGATGGCAACTTGGAATGTGCGAAGTTTGTTCGAGAGTGGCAAGTTGAGCAATGCCACTCGTGAGATGGAGAGGATGAAGATAGATATCCTTGGAATTAGTGAGGTGCGTTGGCCAGGAAGTGGGCAGCAAATAACCGACCGGCATACCATCTTTTACTCCGGAAATGACGATGTCAACCACCGCAATGGAGTCGCCGTGATCGTGTCTAAGTCTGTAAGCTACACCGTCAGGAATTTCATCCCTTTTTCGGATAGAGTCATACTGCTCCAGTTCACGTCCAAGCCTGTGAACATGAATGTCATCCAGGTATATGCGCCAACTGCTGACGCAGATGACGATGTTATTGAGGCGTTCTATGAGGAAGTTAGTGCCGCGCTAAAGTTGACCAAAGCACATGAAGTCAACATAGTCATGGGGGACTTCAACGCTAAAATCGGGCGTGGAAAGGTGGATGGGCTCGTTGGAATGTATGGCCTAGGAGTCCGGAATGAGAGGGGTGATAGGTTGGTTCAATTCTGTCAAGAAGAGGGTCTGGTAGTTACGAATATCTTTTTCAATTTGCATCCTAGGAAGCTGTATACCTGGAAGTCGCCGCAAGATAGTCCACGGAATATAGTTCGGAACCAGATTGACTATATTCTTGTGAACAAGCGATTTAGAAACAGCATACCGTCGGTCAAAACCTATCCGGGTGCGGACATTGCGTCGGACCATAACCCAGTAGTCGGAAAGCTGAGAGTTAGGTTGCGTTCTATGAATAAAGGGATTATTAAGCCCAGGATAGACGTTACCAAACTTAATTGTGCAGAAGTGCGCAAGAATGTCCAGCAGGATCTGGTTGCAGGGTTTAGTATCTTAAGGGAAGACGATGATGTTAACGCACATTGGGTTGAGGTAAAAAAGGTGCTCACGTCAGTAGGCAAGAAACACCTGAAGGCTGAAAGAAAGGAGAAGCATAAGGCCTGGATTACAGAGGAGGTTTTCGATCTTATGGAAAAGAGGCGGGAATGTAAGGGAAAGGACCAAAGGAGGTATAACGCGCTTCACAGGCAGATTCAATCCAAGAACCGCATAGCAAAAGAGGAGTGGATGGCCGAGAAATGTCGGGAAATCGAGGAGCTGCAGAGAAAGCACGATACGTTTCACCTGCATAAGAAAATAAAGGAGTTTACAGGGAGACGGTCCAGGTCAGCATGTGGGGTTCTGTCAGACGAAAATGACCAACTAATCGCTGACATCTCCGATAAGCTTAGGCTCTGGGAGAGATACGTGGACAGACTCTTCGACGACGTTCGCTATTCGAGCGTGAACTTAGTCTCAATACAAGAATCCGTATCGTCCGTTGTTACGTCTTCCCTGTTCTTTTATATGGGCATGAAGGGTGGACGTTAACAAAAGTGCTGGAAAAGAAGTTGGCGGCTTTTGAAATGTGGATATATCGCCGCATGTTACGAATTCCGTGGACCGCACGAGTAAGCAATGTCGAAGTCTTGAATCGTATGGGCAAGGAGATGGAGGTGCTCTTCGAGATCAAGAGGCGAAGGCTTGAATATTTCGGCCATATTATTCGTAACGGAAAGTATCGCCTTCTGCAGCTGGTGATGGAGGGTAAGATTGAGGGCAAGCGTAGACCGGGTCGGAGGAAAACATCCTGGCTCAAGAATCTAAGAGACTGGTATGGCCAAAGTTCAGTATCCCTTTTTCGTTCGGCAGCCTCCAAAGTTAGGATCGCCATGATGATCGCCAATCTCCGACGAGGAGCGGGCATTTAAAGAAGAAGAAGAAGTGCAGCTTAGCTTTAGCTTAGCTCTTCCTTAAAAGTAAAACAAACGAAAAAGATATTTCTTAAGATTTAAGTAATGATAATTTTGAAAAACCGAATCGAGACTATCGAGACCTTCGAGACGAGACCGAGACCGAGACGAGACTTTAGAAAAAATTCGAGACCGAGACCCAAGACGAGACTAGCAAAAAAAAAATCGAGACCGAGACGAGACTTCATGTAATGAATCTGCGGGGGGGGCAAAAATATTGCTTCGCAACTGCAAATTTATTTGTTTTCCCTAAATTCGGCATATAAAGGGAGAATTTTAAAAAAATGGTTTTTTTTAAAAGATCTGGCTTAGCTACGCTCCTGCATAAATTATTATACCCTTAGTGCAGCTAAGGTCTCGGTCTCGTCCATCCCTAGTCAGTAAAATTAGGCTTAGCGAACAATTAAAGATTTCATTACAAAGTGCGTGCAAACTTGCAAGAAAAAAATATGTAGTCCCCAAGCTCGACGTAAAAACACGTTGGAACTCCTGTTATGACATGTTGGCAAGAGCAATTTCCTTAAAAGAAGCTTTGAAGATTTTATGCGATGCAAATCCAAAACTGAAAAAATTTTCCATTAGTGAGAATGAATGGACTTTAATTGAATTTGTCACAAAATTTTTAGTAAATTTTAAAAATTTATCAGATCTTATCTCTGGGGAAAAATATGTTACAAATCAAAAATTTTAACAGCCTAGAGTTAACGATACTATTTTAAAATTTATATGCAGTCATTTCAGATTTAAAAAAAAAAAATAGAAAAACGGAAATAGAGGAAAATATGTTACGAGGTGCTGAAGCTGCCTTGAAAAAAATGATAAAACACTACTCGAAAACCAACTGGGTATATTGCGTGAGCCTTATTTTGGATCCTAGACACAAGATGAGCACATTCAACGCGGCAACTTGGGGTCGGGAATTAATGAGTGAGAGTGAAAAAAAGTTTAGAGAAATATTCAAAATTTATGAGAAAGAATACGCTGAAAAATATTTGAAAAATTCTGAAGATAAAGGAAGAGAAGTTTCAGATGAAGAAGACGAAAGCGACTCAATTATTGATTTCGATATGCTTTATAAAAAACCGTCGACTGGAAGTACTGACAGGCAAAACGAAATAGATTTATATTTAGGTATTAATAGTCATATTGCATATCGTCATCCGAGTCAGCTTTGTTGTCCCATTATACTTATATATTGTAGTTTTTAATTAAGTCGTTCATTCTTCAGGGAGCCCCCAAGAATTTTTTTAATATTTAAAGGTTAGGGGGAGGAAAGTGAGGGGGGAGTGTTATTGGGAGGAAAGTGAGGGAGATAAGGAAAATATTTAAAGGGCGACCCATGTAATGAATCTGCATCGAAAGAGGGAGACAAAAGGCCCGGGGCCAAGTTTTTGTTTGATTGATATCTGAAAATGATTGGGGGAGTATTATAAGTACTTACTAAGGATAGAATCACTTGAGATTATTTAAACTTGGCGCCCTTCATGATATCACAACTTTGAAGGGCGCAGACATTTGGTGATGCATGAAATATGCAGCAAAACTTGGCGGTGGGTTTTCACAAGGAATTGTTTTTTGGGGGTAAGAGTTACCGTAAAATGTATTCAATGGGTAATTTACTCAGGGTTAATCACAGTATTAACGTTAAGCTGTAAATATGTTCCTAACATGCTGCAAATTTTTTTAATTATCACTTGTTGAGCGATTAATAATATCGCTTAGTACTTACATTAAAAAAAAAATAATGTTACTTAAGTGACGGTCTTATTGAAACTGTAATGTCTGTCAATTTAATTAGTTTATGATTTCCTTTAAAAGCTATTTTTTATAATTTACGACTAGGAAAAAAGTATTTATGTTATCGAGTGCCATTTTCAGTTTGTATGTTACCTACCACTGTTTCAACTTTCTATGTATGTAAAGTAAAAAAAAATTGTTATAATAATTTGTTTTCCACGGTATTTCTCTTGAATTTATAAATAATCAATAATAAATTTTTTTTAAGTGTACCGACTATTTAATTTTTTTTCACCTTCAACCTATAACAGTATTATAAATAAATTTAAAAAAAAAATGAAAACAATTCGTAATTCGAATATCCCGCGCACAGTATCCTTGCCCTTTATACATAAATTTCCCTAAATACAATTCATCATTAAAAAAGTATGACACTGTGTTCCCTCTTCCACTGTTTTTATCAACCATCTCTTCTTCTTCAACAAGCAAGAACCCTTTTTGGTCTAATTATACCAAATAATACATTTTGACTTTAAATAAGAAAATTACCCTACACTAAGTTTAAGGAATTCCCCTGGACTAAAACCCTATTTCTAGTTATTGAAATTTCAGCATCAAATGGGATTTCTAAAAACTGATCAATTGAATAACCTGAGGGTCAAATGGAGCTGTAGACATGACATATCCACCCATTGACATTACAACAACAAAGCCTGCAACAAATTAGAAATTTACACATATCTGTTCCAGTTTTCGTCATGATTTAACTTACAAGATGATGCTGTCCTAATTGTACATTTCATAGCTAACGTTATACTAGTATAACGTAAGCTATGGTACATTTTTTATTTGCTCCTTTGAATTGTTTATTTTCTCCTTTGACTCCATGCAACACTGATCTAAAGGTGGAAAAGTGATTGCCCTATTCGAAAGGAGGAAGTAGATAGCAGTCGCATGCGGCGTGTGTTCCGAACAAACGTTGTGCGGATTCCCAATTTTACCCAGGGTTGGCGTTTTAAAACAAAGATCGTTTAAAACACGCGTTTAAAAACGTTTTAAACACACTTTAATAGGCAATGTCGTGCTCCTACCAATGGTGGTTATGCAAATTCAACTAGAGGACCAAAACAAAATGTCGCTATATACTGTAATGTTAAAATCTTTTTAAAATTGTCATGTTTTACGCGATTTTTGGGTGTAAAAAGAAGGCAAAAAAGAAGGAAAATGTTTTTAAGTGTTTTAGCGTTCCGGTTGTGCAAAATAAAAATTCACTGGACCTTCCAAAATTATTAAAAAAAAAAATGGATAACTGGTCTTTATCAGGAAGACTTACATGGGAAAAAATTGAAAACTTCAGAATTTTTAATGAACATCTTGTATTGGTAAGATGATTGTGTAATATTTTAAACATTAAATTAATTTTTATGTTAAAAATAAGACCCTATCCCCTGTAGTTTGATTTTAATTCAACTCATTCTGTAGGAAGGCCAGCTACTCTCGTTGATGTTTATAATCCAGATTTGATTCCTTCTCTTAAAATAGGACATACAATCTATTCTGCAAGAACAGACCCAGAAAATTAATTTTAAAAAAAGATGTAATCAATTGAAAAAGGGAAATTCCTCCCAGTTTGTCTTTAATAAAGTTATTAAAGGAGGTATATGCTTGCATGGAGGTAGAAAGTTGAACGAATATCTCCAAATGCATTAGATTTTGAGATGGACCAAGAGACGCTGCTTTATTATACTGGTTTACCAATCCAACTGATCTTTCATAGGTTGCTTCTTACCTGCATAACCCATTTTAAGAGAAGGACAACAAATTTGAAGGAAACAAATCTGGATTATAAACATCAACGAGAGTAGCTGGCCTTCCTACAGAATCAGTTGAATTACAATCAAACTACAGGGCATAGGGTCTTATTTTTAAAATAAAAATTAATTTAATGTTTAAAAAATTACACGATCATCTTACCAATACAAAATGTTCATCAAAAATCGTGAAATTTTCAATTCTTTTCCATGTAAGTCTTCCTTATAAAGACCAGTTATCCATTTTTTTCTTTTTTTTTTTTTTTAATAATTTTGGAAGGTCCAGTGAACATTTATTTTGCACAACCGGAACGCTAAAAAACTTAAAAACATTTTCCTTCTTTTTTGCTTTCTTTTTACACCCAAAAATCGCGTAAAACATGACAATTTTAAAGAGATTTTAACATTACAGTATATAGCGACATTTTGTTTTGGTCCCCGTATGAATTTTGCCTACCCTTGCCCCTTGATGAGGCTCCGTGCATAAAAACAAATTCGACTCTAGCGCTCCAAGCGGTTGACAAGGTAAGTTTTTATAGTGTAAACAAATAAGCGCGGGAATTTAATCTATATGTAAACATTACGTAAAATAAAATGGAAAAAAAGATTTTTTTCGGATTTCAAGAGGTACGACTAGGAAATGAGTTTAAACCGAATCCGCAGTTTCTACAAAAGGGTAAATTACTTTATAATAGTGATAGTGTACATAAAATTGTGGAGTTAATTGCGAATAATGAAAGCAAAATATTGGGATGTGTCGAAAGACAAACGAACAAGAATTTGGAACCTTATAAGGTGGAATTGAACGTAAGTATTTTTTTTTTATGCGCATACATAATACGATAAATTTAGATAAAATTTCAGATTTAGTAATTAGTATAAATAAAATGGGAAAGGGTTAAAGAGAATGTATGTTTTTTTTAGGTTGATAATAATCGCAATATCTTTAGGGCATGGTGCAATTGTGCCAACGGAGAAAGCGGCATTTGCAAGCATGTAAGTGCTCTCATAATAAGGATTAACAATGACTCGGCTGAGTCAAAAACGTCAAACGAAAGGGAATGGGGAGTCCCCAACGTTGCAAAGGCAGTGGCAGAAAAGTACAGCAAGGGGCGTAAAATCCGAGACTTGTTTCCGAAAACTGATAAGGAGAAAAATCTTATGAAAAACATACAGGCAGTAGCTATTTCAAATAGTTTGATTGGAAATGTTACTTGTAGCCTTAAACAAATATTAGAGTTAGAGGAAAAAAGTGAAGAGGAAAAGATGGCTATGCTGGATGAACAAAGTGCAACAACGTCTGAAGATAACAGAAGATTAGATTTTATAATTAAAAAATTATATGAAGATTATTTTATTTCCGAAGAATATGAAATATATTCTCGGCATAGTTTTTCAGAAGAAGACTATTTTTATAATATCATTATTTATGATGAAGAAGTGGTAGTAAATACAAAAGATGCCATGGAGATATGCAAAGAGACATCGCCACAGTCTCAATGCCAATTGTGGCACAACATAAGGGAAAGTAGGATAACAGCCACCAAGGCACATCAAATAAAAACGCGACGCAAGGTTGTGGATAACACTTTTATTGATAGTCTGATGTCGCGAGTCGAGCTAAAAGGGAAGGCGTCAGAAAATGTTACTTACGGGTTGGAACATGAGGGAGAGGCGAGAGATGAATTCAGACTAAAGTATAATAAAGATGTCTACGAGGTAGCTTCTTATTCTTTTTGGAAAATTTAATCAGCTGGTGGATTACCTGTAATATGTATTCTTTTCTTTACTTTTTCAGGTAGGGGTCGTAATTAGTACAGAGCAGCCCTGGCTGTGCGGTAGCCCTGACGGAGTTGTCCTTGAAGACGATGAACGAATTTCCGTCTTGGAAATAAAATGCCCAAGAACATGTGAATTTTGCCCCATTATTGAAGAAGATGGAAAAATAAATGATAAACATTTATTGAGGCAAAATGGGAAAATAGTACTTAAAAAATCGGATAAGTACTTCACGCAAGTACAAATTATAATGTATTTGTTGAAGTCGGAATTATGTTATTTTTATGACTGGAGTCCCATGGGATCTCAGTTGGTACTGGTCCCACGGGATGATAACTTTTTAAGAGACGTGATTTTTAAATTAGAAAAATTTTATTTTGAAAATTATTTACCTTTTTTAACTTTAAAACGCAAAGACGTATATACTGAAAATTAAAAATTTTAAACTTTACAATGCCGTAGCTCATGTAAGAATTACCATTCATTTTTTTCAGTCACTTAAAAGTTACCCTTTGCAAGATTTGAGTGATATTACTAATTATGTGATTTGTTAATTTATGGTTTGAATGTATCATTTGTTTTAATAACGTTACTTAATTGTTGTAATTAATAAAATTTTATTCATTGGTTTTAAGCTAACATATAATTTTCTTAAATTCATTAAAAAAAGTTTTTTAACATTAAAGTAAGATCAATTTTTTAAAAAATATTATGCATTACATCTTTCTTCTCTTGCTCGTCTTATTTTTCTTTTATATCTAAAGCTCCTGATTTTTCTCCGCATTCAAACTCTTCCCGTTCTTGTAATTCTTCTATTTCCACTTCTGGTGGTCTAATTATTGGAGGTTGCAAATTGGCTAAAACACAACACATATGCACAATTTCGTCAGCATACCTCAGAAGTTCGACAGGCAGCTTATTTAAAATATTAAAGGTTTTAACTCTTTGTATGGCACGTTCCACGTGAATACGTACACTTGCTATATTATAAGTTTCTTCTGTCTCTTTTTTTGAAAATCGTCCGTTTACCAGCATAGGCGGGATTACTGTGATGGCCTTATTATCGGTCAAAATTTTTGGAAATCCTTTGTCTGCAAGTACTTGATCCATCGGCTCCAGAAGGTCTAAAAATTTAGAGTCGTTCACAATGAAGCCGTCGCTTGCTCTTCCACCGTAGCAATTAGATTTAAAAGAAATGAAGCCGTTTGGCGTGATTCCTATCAGAAACTTAACTGTGTAAGAACTTTTATAACTTGAATAAAGAAATATTCTTTGATCATTTCGAGGTGGCTCCTCTGTTTTAATTTCCGTACAATCTATGATGACTCTACAGTTCGGATATTTCTTTTTGAAGGCTTCTGGCATCAAAAGTTGTACAGTACTTCTCCCTGGCCAAAAAATAAACTTTGAAGTTTTGGCACTTAATACACTCAAAATTTTTATAAATATCCTACTGCAAGTGGTTCTATGCATTCGGAAAAAATAACTTAAGGCTGTGTAAGTCAACCCCCAATTTAATTTTCATCAGAAATAGTAATAATGCATTCTCTTCTGAAAGTTTACGGGATGCTATTTTCAACATATTCAATAAAATATGAAACACAGTAAAGTTGACTCCAGCAATTTCTATCAGTTGTTGGTCATCTTTCACAGAATGATATCCAATAACAATGTCTCCCCCGCATGTTTGAGTTTCAGAATCCGATTGCTTTTTAAATGTCTGAAACGACGGCTTTCTAGGTATATATGCTTGAGTTGACACGCAATTCTTTTCATTGTGGTTTGACTCAAATATAAAAGTATTCTCGTTTTCCTTTTTAACATCATCAAAAATGATAACCTGGAAAATTACAACATTTTTATATAGGCTGGTTATACACCTTTGCACTGAATAATAAAAATAGTCAACATTTTCCTATAATTACCTGACATCCAAAATCTATTTTTTCCACTTCGATCTCCCTTTCCATTTGAGATTCACCTCCATCATAATAACTGTATTCATCCTCTTCAGCATCTAATGGTTCATTTATTTTTTTTTGATTTTTTTTTGGCTTGATTACCAGTCTTCCCCCTTTTCTGCAATCGTTCAAAACGAACTAATGCTGAATCATTTTTTCTATGGTTTCTCTTATACAATTCTGGAAAAACTGATGGAATGTAATCCGGATTGGAAGGATGTTCTGATTTCATTCCGCTAATAAAATGAGCACTGCAAACTCTTGAAAAATATTTTGGAGTCCATGGCTTATTTGTATCCTCTCTATAAATAGATTTTTTATTACTGTAAACCTAACATGCAATATAAATTTAAAAATGTACAAATTTGTATTGCATTACTTACTCTAATCGCCTAACTGCATTGATCCATTTCTTTTTCCTTTCTGTTTCCCACTGTTTGTTCGGAAAAGAATAAAATTTTAGGTTCGGAGAATTGCCGTAAGTGTTGTGGCAACCCACAACACAACATATTAAATTGCTCTTTTTCTTTTTCTCCGACATTTAGAAAAAAAAAGAGATCAAAACACTTAAAAATCACTAATGTTTACTTGTGGTTATACTACGATCGTTGTTTTAAAAGTCCCGCTAGTGGCGCTGCGATCGACTTATGCACGGAGCCTATAGGCGATCGCCAATCTCCATTACTCATGGTCATGGGTGATAGATAAACATAAACAACGTTGACCGGTAAGTGTGATATTAATTATATTGATTTGAGGTTAGAACTGAAAATATAATTTTAGTGTGAGCACGTAAGAAAACCCAAAAAATAGTTTGTCACTTAGATAAATATCATGGATTGAAAAAAAACGATTTTAAAAGTGTGCAATAAGTAAGATACAAACCCTAATCAGTATTTACTATTTATGGTTCTATTATCTGTTTTAGTTAAATTAAATTCAAATTCAAGATCCGATGGCGTCTACTGGTAACAAAAGGAATATTTTCAATGTTGGAAGACCTACATCGTATGTATGGTCCCACTTTGAAAAGATAAAAGGAAAAACCGAAACAGGAAACGATAGCACAACAGCTAGATGCCTTAATTGTAACAAAACTATGAGCAGTTTAGTGCAGAGAATGGAGGCTCACCTTAAGACACCTGAGTGTAAAAATGCAACAAAGGCTAAAGGAAAAGGAAAAGAAAATGAAAGTATTAGTAACCCAAAACCATCAACATCCCAAGCCACCAATGAGTCCAGTGCTGATAATGGTAATGCTGCTATTTATGCTGGTAAGGAATACATTATATAGAGTAAAAGTATTGAGATTTCTTTAAAGTAAATAAATGAAATAATTAAATCAATCAAACTTAATAAAAAAAATGTAATATTAAATTACTGGTCTCGTTAACAGTTTCTAATATTTATGATCTTATTCCAGGTAACAGTTTTGATGCCAACAGGGCAGAAGAAGAAAATGTTGATGACCCGCAGCCCACAAGACAAGTACTTAGTGAAAATTCAAAGCCACAGCCAAAACGACTAAAAGTGATTGATAATCAAGGCAGTATATCTACGCGCATAGTGAGAACAACGGACGCGGATAAAAAGTTTTTGGATAAAAAAGTCGCGGAATATTTTTATGGGACTAATACACCGTTCTTACACGCCGATCATGAAACTTTTAAGAATTTGATTCAAGCCCTCCGTCCAGGCTATACGCCCCCAAACAGGAAAAGAATAGGAGGCGATTTGTTGGAATTAGTCTATGAAGTAGCTGTAAAAGATATTAAAGACTAAATATATACCAATAAGATGGCTGACATCGTAACCATAGTGAGACAAGGTTAAATATTTAGAAACATTTATTGTACATGTACGAAATCGTATAGTATTTAGACCATACCTCATACATGTGTCATAAATGTATGATAAATTTACGGAAAATTTATTTAGCGATAAAAAATGTAAAGTAGTATTTACCGACGATATTTATTTTCATGTCCGCTATATTGTCAATCGGCTTGTGTTTCCCAGCAAAACAAGGTTAAATATTACAAACATTTATTGTACATGTACGAAATCGTATAGTATTTCGACAATATCTCATACATGTATCATAAATGTATGATAAATTTACGGAAAATGTATGCAGCGTTAAAAAATCCCAGCAAAACAAGGTTTAAATATTACAAACATTTATTGTACATGTACGAAATCGTATAGTATTTCGACAATATCTCATACATGTATCATAAATGTATGATAAATTTACGGAAAATGTATGCAGCGTTAAAAAATGTAAGGTAGTATTTACCGACGATATTTATTTTCATGTCCGCAATATTTTTAAAGTCCGGATATTTATCGACGATGTCCGCTATATTTGTCAATCGGTTGTCAACCTGCTTGTGTTTCCTGGGATGTAAGGTAGTATTTACCGACGATATTTATTTTCATGTCCGCAATATTTTTAAAGTCCGGATATTTATCGACGATATCCGCTATATTTGTCAATCGGTTGTCAATCGGCTTGTGTTTCCTGGGTTCCTGGGAAGTAAATATAGAAAATGAAATCAATATTAATTCAATTTTGTGATTATATTTTGTGTATTGAGTGTGATATCGAATTTTTTTATTATAGGCTGAAAGATACAAAAAGAAGATAGAAATAATAGGAATACTAAAAAAGAAGACTTGACGGATGATCCAGAGATATTGCCTGCAACAAATTACATTGACATCGTAAATTATTTTATTTTTAAGAAAAGCGCTTATACACAAGAACAATCTAGGGCGTACAAAAGCCTAGAAGCTTATAATTTTTTTATATCAGGTTGGGTCCAGTCAGTGAAATGGAAATCTTTTCAAAATGCAAGCCTTCTGGTTGGAAAAGTACGTTTGCTTAGACATTTCATTTTTTTTTAAAATGGAGTTGTATTAATGTAATTTAGAGGTGCAAATTTTAAAAAAGCTGCGATAATGAGATAATATTTTGCAGGTATTGCATTCACAGAGACTAAACGAGCCAGCTTTGGAGCCCTGGCACATAATATTGCCGACAGGAGCAATAGATTCAGCACATTGCACCTGTATGGCCGGGCAAGAAGAAGCCTGTAGTCACGTCGCCGCTGTCGCTTTTTGGCTCGAGAGCTTAATTCGCACGAAAGCCAAAAAGGCATGCACTAAAGAATCAGCAAAGTGGCTTGTCCCTAAAAAAAAAAAAAGTTGAGTTCAAACGTGCAAATGACATCGATTTTACCAAGCCGTCTAGGGAAGGAAATAAAATGAAAGAAGCAAGGATTGTGAGAGTAATACCGAGTAGTTCTGCACCAGCACTTACTTTGAATGATCATTTAAAAGACCTTCAGGAAAAAGGGATCAGTTCAGTCATATTGTCAGTTGTGCAACCGTTTTGCCAGAAATTTGGAAATTTAATCGAAAAATAGTAAATCATTCAATATGCAAAATATTTCTTCTTCTTCTTCACTACACGGATTAGGCTATTAGCCTGTTCCGTCTTCAAAGTGTTTTTAAAAAAAAATCTTAGTTCAAAATCTAAAATTTATTGATGACTAAAATTTAAAATTACTAATTTAATCATTCCAACGCTTCATCGGTCGTCCTATGTCACGACGCCCTTGCGGACGGTAATGAACTGCTTGCTTTACAAGGGATCCCTCCATTCGATCGATATGGTCTATCTATTGCCTCTTATTATCTTGGATCTTCTGGTTCAGAGCAAAGATATCAAGCTCTTCTATAATATCGTCATTTCGAATCTCATCTAGCAATGAACAGCCTTTTACTCTTCTTAAAAACTTCATCTCCGCCGACTGGATTTTTGCTTGATTATGCTTCGTGTCCATCCATGATTCGCTTCCGAACATAATAGAGAGCATCGCCATGGTTTTATGAGGCATTCTCTGATTTGGGTTAAATTTGGATCTCAAAATTTTGAAAAAATTTTTTTATAATTTTTGAATTTTTTTGCCATAAATATGTTTAAGTAATGTAGTTAATTGAATTCAGGGTTCATCACTTTACCACTATTTAGCATTTTACCATTATATGCTCCGTATATGGTAACGGTAAAGAGATGATCTATATGGGGGTAACGGAGTTGAGAATTTAGAATTGTAGAAAATAAACCACCTCTAGGCCGTACTGTACAAGAACGATATTATATTTTATTTTAAAACATTCTTCCAATCGACATTTTTGTCATTCTCAAAGAAACACTAAAAACGAACAAAATAAAATTAAAATTAAAATAAATTAACGCATTGACAATACAGCCTAACCTAAACTTATTAAAAAACATAAACAATACCTCAATTTGGACGTAAGAAACATTTGTTAGAACTCCGTAAAAAATCTAAAAATTAATAAACCGCGGAAAGTGACTAGACGCGAGATCACAAAATTATTGATAAACAAAATTAAAAAGACAATTTTAATTTTAATTTTATTTTGTTCGTTTTTAGTGTTTCCTTGAGAATGACAAAAATGTCGATTGGAAGAATGTTTTAAAATAAAATATAATATCGTTCTTGTACGGCCTAGAGGTGGTTTATTTTTTACAATCAAAGAGGTTGTAGGCTCTCCATCACAAATTATGAGAATTGAGAAGTTTTTTTAAAACTGACGTTTATTAAATTATGCACAAATTTCGTAAAAAATTCTGGGACATTGTTTAACATGATAAATCGCCTCATACAACATTTTTAATTTTTTCAGTTCATTTTTTTAGACTTTCCTCAAGTAACGGAGGTGAGAAAAGTTATTGTTAAAGCTCACTTTTCAACATAAAAGTCAATTTATTGAACCAACAATTTTTTTTATTATAAACAAAACTACATAACCTTAGTTATAAAGCCTGTGGAACACTCTCAGTCAAATGACAGATTTTAATGTCAGTTTTTCACAGAAATATTTGAAATTTTATCAGTGTTCACGGAGTTGAGAAAAAAATTAAGGACAGACTTATTTTTTATCCCCCAATTTTATCGAAAGATGAAAAAAATTATTTTAATCACATTTCAGAAACTTTTTGAGTTATAAAAACAATTGACTATTTTAGTTTTCCAAAATTGACTTATTCATCTTTTTTGGATATTTTTTTCTTGCAACTCGAGTTAAGGACGAAACCACGGAGCGTGAGAATCGGGCATAAAAGAGCTAATTATGTCAAAATTATTTATTTTTTCGTCGCTCCTCTACGGTTAACCCGGTCCAATTCAGGATATTCCGCAGCCAGGAGAGATTTTTACGACCAAGTCTTCTTTTACCCTCGACTTTGCTCTGCATGATGGTCTGCAGCAGCCTGTACTTGGATCCCCGCAACATATGCCTCAGGTACTCCACCTTCCTGCGCTTTATGGTTGCAAGCAGTTCACGATCTTTGTGAAACCTACGCAGGACCTCCTCGTTGGTCATATGTTGGGTCCAGGACATTCGAAGGATTTTCCTGTAACACCACATCTCGAACGCTTCCAGACGATTCATTATGGCAACTTTGAGCGTCCAAGTTTCGCAGCCGTAAAGAAGAGTTGA